>ONZK01005237.1:6180-21340 GCA_900322385.1 Pharnaceum exiguum
GCAACCAAAGTTGGGATAACCAACTTGCGGGGTTTAGGCCCGTCATCTATCCTACAGTTTATCATGCAAGTTCTCTAGTCCACCTAGCCATTCTAAACATGCCATTCCGGGGACTCCTAGCATATAACAAACAAGGTAAAGTATAGGTAATATGAATTACCTCAATCCAAAGGTTAGTTCACAATCCCAAGCTTATCAACACACACTAGGCAAATGGTTCGTCGTCACAAGGAGTATCGTCCACAATTCATCAAAATACCATAATAAATAAATATTTAAAATAAATTCAGAAACATTAAATAAATAAAATAATATCAGAAATTAATTTTTTTTATTTAATGCACAAAAATCGAAAATACCAAAAATAAACAAAAACCAAACCCTATTCGGGTTTGGTCACACACGGTGACGCGCCGTGTGTGCCGCTTGGCCCTAGCTCGGCTCAGCCGAGTGGGGCCGAGCCCCAACACGCGCACAGCCCAGCCATCATGGATGGGCTGTCGCCGTGTGGGTGTCGGGTGGGGTTTACCCCACTCGACACTCACACGCACGTGGGCCATCATGGCCGACGTGGTGGCGGCACAGGGAGAGGGGAGAAGAGAGAGGAGAGAGGGCGGCGTGGGTTCCCCATGGGACCCACCCGTCGGCGGCAAGGAGAGGGTAGAGGGGGAGGGGTCGGCCAAAGGGAAAAGAGAGGAGAGAGAGGGAGAAAAGAGAACCTGAAAAATTCTGTCTGCAACTTTGGGGGCTTACTCTAGATTAAGCCAATATATATAGGCTACCTAGAAAAATCCAATTTCCTTTTTTTTTTGAAAACAAAACAGTTCTCTCTTTTCATAAAATAACCCGAACTCCCACTTTCCATAAATAATTAAACCGTAAGGTTAATAAATTAATCCCACTATTCAATAAAATTCATTTAAAGTATTTATAAAATATTTTATAAATATGGGGTTTCACAAAATTGGTATTATGCTATAGGTCAGGTACCTAAAATGGTATTTTTCCTAATGCTAAATGAACCACTTTCTTGCCAATGTAAAGAGAGGGACAACCGTAGGAACTTTGGCAATGAAAGGTTTTATGAAACCAAAGAATTGTAGGGTTCTGGGGTGAAATTTTACCTCTATTAGTCCAAAATAATCGTTATATGAGCACTTTAAAACACTTAAATTTATTGAACAACCTAATATAAGCTTTATCAATTTTAGGTGATGTCTTATGCAAGTATTTGATTTTAGGCAAAGTGTAAATATGCAAACCGTATTCCATATAAAGTCTACATTGCAAATGACATGATAATTGAAAAAATGGAATTTAAAAAAGGTTGGTGCCTTCAATACCTGAATTGAATCGGGGTCTATAGTAAGACTATCCAATGAACTAGTTGTACGAAAATCAAGAGAAATGGGACGGGACTCGCCTAATAACACATGTTTGATGCAAGATTTGGGTGTAAGGTTGCTTGATTGTGTTTGATTAGGTGGTGTAAGGTGGAATAACCGCGGGACAAGGCTTAGAGGGGTAGTTTATGCTAAGCTAGGTTTAAAAGAGGGAGAATAATGAACTCATCAAGTTCGGCGTGAGGATTATGACGTGTGGGGGTCGGTATTTATAGTGTAGGGTTTTCTTGGGGAAAAAGAAAAGATAAGAATTCGACTAAGAAACGGGCGCACGTTTCGTGTGGCCCACGCACGCCACGTGGCGCAATCGTGTGCTTAGCGCACGTTTCCTGTGGGACCAGGATTCTTCCTGATCCGTCCGATTTAGATATGACGCGTTTGGGTTTTTATCCGATAGAATTTCAGTGTTTGGATCGATTTAAACTCGGATTTGGATATAATTTCAGTTAATTCTTACCCAAGAAACTAATTAATTAAATAATTAATTATTGGGAAAATTAGCTGACTTTATGTCGGTCGGGCTGACTTTATTGAACTGGGTTTGACTAATTAATTGACTAATAACCATAAATGGGCTAAATCAATCAATTTAAGGCCAGATATAGAAGTATTATATATGGAAATGATCAGGAAGACAAGGGGAAGGTGATGAACACGACTACTAACCCAGTTTCTCAAGATTTCACACATCCGTCATTAAGGATAGCCTTAAAATAAATACCAAATGTAAGTTAGGTTTACATCATAAGGCGTGGCAGATACCCGATAGAATTACCGTACTTACACAAACTCTTTTTTTCTTTCCTTTTTTATGTTGAACCAAAACTTATCATTGTTTCTAAGTTTCAACCTTAATTCGTAGGAGTTACTTTGCACAACAAATATTTGAACTTTCTAAAAAACAATATTTTCTCTTTTACTTCTTTTCGAAATTGCCCTTTTTACAAAAAAAAAGAGTTATTTCCGTCAACAACAGTCGACATCAAGTCAGCCATTATCCTTGATTTGTTGCTAAGAAAACAAGATCCATAGTCAGTTAGTCACCACTTGTCAATTCTTTTTTTTTTTTTGGTAAACATAGTCACCACTTCACTCCATCTAAACAATCGAAACTTACAAATAATCAGTTTTGACACCATCGATATGTACTCAAGATGAAGTCAACAGATGATTGACAATTAGAAAAGTAACCACTTGTTTATTTTTTTTTAATTTTCAAACATTTTTACTTTCTTTTTTCTTGCCTTTTTTATGTTAGAACCAAAAGATTCTTAAAATATTTAACTAAAACTCTCCTTAAATAAGTTGCTTAGGTGGCACGATGTACACCGAGTAAAAATTTCCTCTTTAAATTATTATATATGGAAATGATCAGGAAGACGAGGGGAAGGTGATGGCACAACTACTAACCCAGTTTTCAAGATTTCACACATCCGTCATTAAGGATAGCCTTAAAATAAATTTGAACACGAACTGTAGTTGCAGGCCGCAACACTACATAAAACATGTCAAAGATAACTTTTTTTATTTTGAAAATGGAATTCATGGTTTTGCTTAATTCTGTCAAAAGAGTTTAGAAAAGAAAAAAAAATATTTACACTGAAAATAAAATTGGATATAAAACAACATAATCGCTAAAACAAAAGTGAAAAGTTTGTGTGAACTAATTTCATATATGAGACTGGGATGAGAGGAGTCATTAATCCTTACCCGAGGGGTCATTAATGTTTACCCGAGAGGTCTTAATATCTACCCATGGGGTGATTAATACTAGTCTCATATATCAAATATGTTCATAAAATTTCTTGTGAAAACAAAACAACCAAAAAATCTTTTAGAAATTGAAAACCAACCTCTCTTTCTTAAAAAAGAGAAGGAAAAATTGATAGGAATAATCCCAAGTTGGGTCCAACAACAACAACAACAACAACAACAACAGTCCCAGTATTATCCCTAGTTGGGTCCATTAACCCAAAATAATCCCAAGTTAACATATTTCTCAGAATAATCTCAATTTGACCGACATTTTATTGGAACTGTTTAATGAGGAGGTATCCGGTTAAAGCTTAATTACGTGGCCAAAGAACATACTCCTTTGCTGACTTGGATGCCGAGTGGGATTAATGACATACACCCTCTTTTTTTTGTTCTCTTTCCTTCAGACAAAATAAGAAAAACCCATCATTTATCCCCCTCCATTCGATCACTTCCACCAACTTATTTTTACCGCAACACCATCAGTTCAATCAATTACCATAAACTTGACAAAATTCCAACACATTACTAAGAAACCGAATGGTAAATATCATTGTCGGTACTATATATACTTACCTACCATTCTGATCATTCAGTTTTTCGATGATTATGAAGCTATCCTTACATACCAATTTCTATCTTATCTTGCTGCTAACACTTTACATCAAGTAAGGAGAAACTATCACTTTTTCGTACTATCTATGTGGGTATATAGCCTTGTTAGCTATATGTCGGTGTAGATACTGTGGTAGTTGATGTTTCTTGGGATATGATGTTAGCAATTTTTTTTTTTTTTGGAGAAACGGGATATGTTACTGTACTTTATGGTTGCTAATGTATTTTTTTTCATGGCTGCAATTGGGGACACCTTCATCGAAGCTTGATGGAGGAAGCCATTTCGCTTGCAATTGAATTGACTATGGGAAACTTTGATGAGGGTTCATTTTTTCGGGTTTCAATTGGGAATATTTGTTGGGTGAAGAAGAAAGAGAAAGGAAATGGAGACATCGAAAGGGAGAAGAAGAATGGGAAAGAGAAGTAAAGGTAAAGAAAAAGAACAAGAGGGTGTCATTAATCCCACTCAGCAGCCCTAGAGTATGTTCTTTAGCCACGTCATTAAGCTTTCATCGGAAACCACATCTTCAGGTTTATTAAACTGTTCCGATAAAACGTCGGGTAAGTTGGGATTATTTTGAAAAATATGTTAACTTCGTATTATTATGGGATAATATCCTCAACTTAGTATTATTCCCATCAATTTTTCCTTAAAAAAAGAGATAATTGCCAGGAACGCTCTTATTAAAACCCAGTTTTGTGAGGAACCCCCTTTTAATTTTCTTTATTAGGAACCCCCTTTTAAATATTGTTCTACTGTTCAAACACCCCTATTTTTCAATTTCAAGCATTAGGTTTGAAAACATGACCGTATTACCCTTATGTGTATATTTCAACATATAATAACTTTTCCTTTCTTCCCTCTCATTTTCATTCACGCACTTTCTCCTCTCTAACTTCCATAATTTTCTCTAACCCATATTTCATTTGTCAGGACCCACTGGGACATCGACCTCTCATGGCATGCCATGGTAGCCGAGGAACGGAAAGCAACCAGCCTAACGGTCAGTTTATCCCCAACTTTCATGAACAAGAAACTAATTCAGCATGTTTAATGTTCAACAGAATGGACGGTCACATATACCATCTCGATACTCAATATTAGAAGCCTTCCTAGCTGCACTATCCTCAAGAATCGTTTGGGGGCATACTTGTTGAAGATGCTGGGAGCTGCATGGGTTTATGCAATATGTGTCCCACTGGCGATGCCAATTTTGATAGGATCATCCCCGAAAATGGCTGGTCAAACCCACCTTGTCCTATTCCGGAGTAGCTACCAGTGCTGCTGGTATGTCACATTCACATAGATTTGCAGCTAGGCAGGATATGCAAACTCTCACCATAAAGGTTACATATAGGGATGATATTATCAGGTTTAGGTTCTGTCTTTCGTCTAACATTGTAGAGTTAAGAGAGGATGTGGCGAAAAGGCTTAAACCAGAAGTGGGAACGTTCGAGATAAAGTACTTGAATGGCAATCATGAGTGGGTCTTGCCAATTAACTCAAAATGATGCCATACACAAAGGTACCATAATTTGTCCAAAATCATTAACAAGTTCAACTAAACGCAACAAGTTCTAAAAAAAATGATGGCGTACGCAAAGGCATAGTACAACCTATGAAAGGAAAATGAGCTAATATGGAGAAAGAAAGGGAATGAGAATGAGAATGAGAGAGAAATCAATTAGAAGGAAAAGAGGGGGAATAACTTATAAATGTCGAAATAACACATAAGGGTATAATGGTCAGACCAGACAGCCTAATGCCTTGAATTGGAAAATAGGGGTGTAGAATAGTACTTAAAAGGGGTTCCCTATAAAGAAAATTTTATAAAGGGGTTCCTCACAAAACTGAGTTTTTATAAGGGCAACCTTATTGGTACAACTTAGATAGAGGTATTCACAATTTTCAATGTATAAAATAGCATCTTACAACTCAATTTTCCTCTCTACATTATTGGTAGAACTCTAGTTTAACTTCTCTCAAGTTGTGCATAATTTAAAAATATTAGAGAAACATATTTTTTTTTATAAAAATATCAAATGTTGTCACCAATCACATAAGCTATATAATTAATGTCATAATGACAAGAATTGTAAGTAGAGGTATTCATACCCCTACTTGCAACTCTATAAAGTTGCACCAAGATTATTGGTACAACTAGATATAAAACTCACCTTACAACTTTCTTACGGCTCGTTTGGTAGATGGGATGAGTATGATTGGGATTATTAATTGGGATTGGGATTAGTTTATGAGGATTGGGATTAAAGAAGGGAATACAATAATCCCTCATTTGTTACATGGGATTTGGATAGGGATTAGTTAAAAAATTAATCCCTCCCCTAATACCTGCTCCTCCATGGGATAGAAATAGTGGGATTAGGAGGCAAATAATCCCAATCCCCATCCCTGTTAACAAATAAGGGATTAGTAAAATCCCTTATTTGCTTGTCTTGTATGGGTAGTACTAGTGTTCTTTCTTTGTGTCTTTGCTAGATTTGTATGGAATGCTGGCAGTACTAGTAATAATTATTATTCAAATGATAACTAGTTAAGGTTCTTTCTTCGTAAGTAGTATGGCACAATATGCACGAACAGTTGACTTGACGAGATTCGGTAAATGTTAAATGTGTAAATTGATTTTTTTATTATTAGTGTGTATATAACGTGCTTACATCACATTTTGTAGGTCAACAAATGGCTGAAAATGATGAGTTGCAATTGTATAATCAACAATTTGAAACACGTGACGAACTTATTACGGAAGCAAAGAAGGTATATGTAGCAAAAGGTTATGCCTTGTCAATTCAAGATTCAAGAAAAGATAGGTATGTTGTTCTTGGCTGTGATAGAGGGGGGATTTACAGAAATAGGAGAAATATTCCTCAAGAACAAAGACAAAGAGTTACATCAACTCATCTAACAGGTTGTCCTTTTAAAATTCGTGGAAAGAGAGTAGAAGGTGGAAAGTGGATTCTTGAGCTTAAAAATAACTCACACAATCATGAACCTTCTTCAGATATGTCTGGGCATCCCTCATCTCGTTCTTTGGCAAAAGAAGAGATTTCATATGTTGAGGAAATGTGCAGGGCAGGAATTCCACCAAGCCAAATACTTAGTGCTTTAAAACAGAGGAACCCATATCTTCAGGCAGTTGCTCGAACCATATATAATATGAAAGCTAAGATTCAATTAGATAGTTTGGGTGATCGGACTTTGATTCAAGCACTTTTTGAGGAACTTGGCCAGGAGGGATTTAATTATGACTATTTGAATGACGTTGACGGTCACTTGACACATGTGTTTTTTGCTCATCCAAAGTCCATTACATTGTCTAAAGCCTACTCTACTGTGTTTGTGATGGATTGTACCTATAAAACTAATAGGTACGGTATGCCATTACTTGACATAGTGGGGGTGTTTCCAATTCTAATAAATCTTTCTACTCTTGCTTTGCTTTCTTAAAGAAAGAGAAGGATATTGATTACAATTGGGCTTTGCAATTATTTAGTAAAATGTTGGGGGATGATTCACAACCCTTAGTCATTGTATCTGATGGAGATTTGGCACTCAAGAAGGCTATAAAAGTAGTTTTCCCCAATGCTACTCATATTTTATGTGTATGGCATATTCAAAAAAATATAGTTGCCAAATGCAAAAGGCAGTTTAGTGATGCGGAGGATTGGGATGTGTTTTATACTATGTGGAATTATATATGCTGAAACAGAAGAAGAGTTCAATGAAAGTTGGCTTCTACTACAAGCTGTATACAAAGACAAGAAGGACATAGTCAAATATATTCAACAAACCTGGGTTCCAGAAAAGTGTAAGTTTGTCAGTGCTTGGACAAATAATTTTTTACATTTTGGTAATCGTGCATCCTCAAGAGCAGAAGGAGCTCATACGAAGTTAAAGAGATACTTACAGGTTTCAACGGGAAACTTAAGAGAGGTGAAAATGAAGATATGTCTCGCAATTGAAAATGAGTTTCACGAGATTAAAGCACAAATGGAGAGCGAAAGGCTTCGAGTTCCTCACAAGTACAATGTTCGTTATTTTAAGGATGTTGTTGCTCATGTGTCCTTATATGCTTTACGAGAATTGTACAAGCAATATGAAATGGCTCGATTAGGAACATTAAAATCAGTTTGTTCTGGTCACTTTGCCTCTACAATGGGGTTACCTTGTGCCCATATGATGGGAGATTGGAGTGCAGGTGTTTTGCCGCTACAATGTATACATTCTCAATGGAGAGTTGATACACATTGGGTTGATGCTTCTAGTATGGAGACTAATGAAGATGATCAAGATGACATAAAGGAGTTACTAGATAAACTTTATGAAATGTACAAGCAATGGTCTTCTTTTTTACAGAGGGAAGCTAAGAAGAAGGTTCGTAAACTCTTGGGTATGACAAGACCCTCTATTTTTGAGCCTCACGTCCAAACTCGCAAGCGCAAGTTAAAGGCAAAGAAGAAGAAAGGGCATGGCTCGTCTTCAACTAGAAGAGATCCCTCACAATTTGAAATTGTGGAAGCTGAAATGGGAATAGCACTGCCTCAAAATGTCACATCTTTTTGTGACTTTGACTTAAACATGCCCCCAAAGACAATTTGATGAGGTATATAAGATAGTAAATATTTTTTTAATAAAGGATTTTATTGTTAAATAAATTATAAAGAATCTGATCATTTTCGTATGTTGTGTTATTCTCCAGGTTACATGGACTATTGGACTCGTATACTGCTATCGAGGCGAAAATCATTCTCAAAGATGGTGTACAAGAGCTACTTCGATTTTTCGAAGTCCATAGCAAGAGTCATTTTTCTTTTCTAGAGACATATTTTTCTCTTTAGTTTAAGTGTTCATCTTGATCATTAGAACAATGTTTATTTTTTCAATAGACATATATATTTTTTTTTTTGGATTTTTTTTAGAGCATTAGAGTGGTGTTTCTGTTTAATTTGCAATAATTATATTTCTTAAGTGCAGAATTGTTCAATTTCTAGCTGTATCTAACGTACGACGATGATGGAAAACATGTATAGTACGTGTTTCAACTTTCAATCCTTGCGTGTGTTGGTCGTACTCGTTGCCGTGTTCTGATGGCCTCCGTGCGTAATGACTCATGAAACATGAGATTTATAGATATCAACCTAAATTTATTAAAATCTGGGTCCCACCATTTATGTTATTTAATAATATTTAAAAATTAAAAGGCTAGTTTAGTCCAGTACAAATAATCTGCCTTGGCAACGTCATGTGCAGCCTTGGCATTAGCAGCGCCTTAAAATATGGTCTCATAATCCCAATCGCCCCTCCCTAGTCCCTCATACCAAACGAGCTGTTAGAACTACCATTAAGGAAGAAAACTCAAAAAAAAAAAAAAAAACAACCTCTATCTATTTGCAAGATTTGTATCTCTGTCTGTCTCTCTCTCTCTCTCCAAAATGGCTCGTCTATCTCTCCCAACATCATCACCATCACCTTTCACCCTTCCTCCTTGCCTTACCAACAAGCTCCGTCCCCTTACTCCATTCTCTCTCTTCACCATTCGCGCTTCTTCATCATCATCATCATCATCATCATCATCATCGGATATTGAAGTAAAACCCCAAGTTGTTGTCACCCGAGAGCGCGGCAAAAACGCCAAGCTCATCTCCGCTTTGGTACTTACATATTTCTTCCTCTTCCATTCTATTTCGTTAAACAATACATTAATTTCTTCCTTATAACAATGCATGCTCTCCTTTATTATTCGTTATTATATTTTGTATTCTGTTGTTGATACTTTTCTTTTTAGTTATTTAATTTTATATTAAAGGTGGTGCAAATAAACATTCTGATTATTGTTTGGAAATGTAATTTGGTGCTACGAGATTATTACAACAACAACAACAAAAATTCTATTATTGCTGTAATTTTCCCTTTACCTTCTTTTCATTATTCTTTTTTTTTTTCATTCTCAATTTAGTCAATTCTGTTTGTTTCTGAAGTAGACCTCAGTTATTCTATTTACTCAAAAATTGCATGATTGTTTAGAGCGAGTATGAGTGGAAGATGCAGAGTGTGATTAAGGTTCAAAACCTATTTCAACTTTTATGGCAAAGTGAAAATTATGTTAGCAAAAGGATGACAAGGGAAAAAGTGGCCGACAGCGCTTAGAGTTCCTGGTCCCTTTACTTAATCAATTGGCTACTCTGAAATTTACAGCCACACTGACTGCAACTACAGTCTTTATGAGATTGATTTTTATCAGTCCGTTAGAATAACCCCTTCGAGAGTTGCCTAAGCTCTACGATTTGTTTCTGTCAAACGCAGATGAATAAAGCCGAACTGAACTGAATATTAAGTAGTACTAGGGGTAACCTTGGCAACATGAAACAAGTGGTTGGTTGAGCTTCGGTAGACATATTTTCTTTGTTGCAATTATGATCTTGTCTAAATCAGAATATCAGATACCAATTTGTCGGATGATCAACGCATAAAGCAGGTCTTGTCTGTCTTGTCTTAGGAGTGTTAGGACCAACCTATATATTATCAATTTTTGTCGTGACAAATAAGATGATCATATTCTTCAGCATCTTTAGTCACTTTCGTAAAGCCTATTAAACCTCTAATCTTCCATTACAGCTCAGGGTTTTGCACATTTTTGTTTTTTCTTCCATTGCATGTAACAACTTTGTGATGCATTAGACTTGGAAAGTATCTGACACAGATTTTCTCAGTCTAAATATACTTTAAAAGTGTCATCTTTGCCATGTTTGTCGCGCACTTATGTGATATCACCTCTCTTATTCTTCTCTACTGTGTGGGCTGGGGGTTTTGGTAAAATGGTATTTTAGTTTCTTTGAATTATCTTTGTTTGCCATTAGGTTTTTCATTTGCAATCATTTATATGTGCTGGCAACACGTGCAGTCATCAGTAATTTAAACGTGAATTCTTATTAATTTTGTGCTGGGTTTTAACTGTTGTGCTTGCATGAGACACTAATAGTACTGGGCAAGATAGTCAAACGTTCGAAAGCTGTTTGCTCTGTCTGGCATAATAGTTCGGCCGTCCAACTTCCTGTATGATAGTTACAGGTTGTGGAATAGTGCTATATTTCTGTACCTTGTTTTCAAGAAGGCTGCCTTATATATTTCCCAAGAGTGACATTCTCAAGTGCAGGCTAAACATGATGTTTTCTGCTTGGAGTTTCCTCTCATTGAGCATGCGGAAGGACCTGATTTAAACAAGCTTCATGATGTATTGAAAGGTAAAAAACTCTTTCCATGGGCTTTATTTCTTGTAAGCTGAAACAACTTGGGCGTTCTACATTTTTACTGTACATTATAAGTCATATTTGTGTGATGTGAATTGATTCCCTTGATATGTCTGAATCATTAGTGTCAGTATGCACAACCCGAAACAAAAACAAAAACAAAAAGTAGTGTCAGTATGCTGTCTCAGTCCTATCTTTATGTGAACCTTGTCAGACTGACAAATTGTTCTGCTCAAACGTGGAAGCTAGTGGTTAACGTAAAGTATAACAAATAGTGGGGAGTGGAGCTGGTGAGGTGTCTCATTATAGAATGTTTTGGAAGTTGGTTGGTTTATTTGATTATTGAAAGCAATTCCTGCATTGTGACTTTGCACGTGTCTTATGGACTAAGTTCTTTGGTGTCATGGGGGAGCATTGGGTTTGTCCATCATCTATACTAGAGTTCTTGCAAATCATATGTCTTTTAGGAGGGATAAGGAGAAGAAGGTGTTATGGCAAAGCGCATTGATGGCAATACTTTGGAGTATTTGGCTTGAACAGAATGCGAGAGTTTTCCTGCGGAGTACTTCCTGTTTGTGATCGAGTCACTTTTCTGGCTTCCTTGTGGACCAAGGCCACATGAGCTTTTGTAGGCCAACCTTTGAGTGTTTTATAGAGGAATTGGTCTACCTTGTAATTGTTCTTCTATGAGGACGGCTTTTGTAGGCCAACCTTTGAGTGTTTTATAGAGGAATTGGTCTACCTTGTAATTGTTCTTCTATGAGGACGGCTTGTCCTCCATATCCATCAATGAAATTTTTTCTTATCTAAAAAAAAATGGAAGCAATTCTCAACTTAATAATGAATAGCGAACTCTAGAAGGAGCTTTCATGCAAACTTTTGAATTGTACAGAAGATTTCAGTGATCATATGTTTGAGACTGATGTAGAAGATATTTTTTAACGACCTCTACTTTTGATGCTATTTCCAATGGGCTATGGTAGTGATGGAAAATGAAGAACACATAATTTCAATCTAGTGAATTCAATTTTTTGGAAAGTTGATTGTATTTTGGTAATTATTAGTTATTTTCGTAGGTTTCGTGTAGGGTAATTTCAAAAGGTTAAAATAAAGTTATTTAGGCATATTTTAGTTAGAATTGGTTTCTGATGTTTATTAGTATACTTTAGAAGTTTGTTTCTTGTTCTCTAAGACTTATGAGCTATATAAAGAGGAGAAAAATCATATGTTATACAGATTTGTGACACCCACCAAAAATGAGTCATTTAAAAGGATTGATGTGACTACCTATATCACCAAGGTGCACCTTCTTTTCATGAAGCCCATCTCATAAGTACTCCAAAGTTAAGCGTACTAGCTTGGGAGTAGTGTTAGGATGGGTGACCTCCTGAATGACTTCCATGGGTGCGGGTGAGTGAGGACAAAGCCCGCTTGAAGGACATGTGGTGGTCTGTGGGGCCAGTCCCAAGACTAAGCTTGTATGGTGACCTCCGTCGCAAAGGGCGGGGTGTTACAGATTATGAGACTTGATGATTGAAGAATAAGAATACATGTTTAAAGTGTATTTCCTGAAATACTGCTCCTGATTTTCCCTGTTGTTATTCTGGTTTTTCCCTCTCTCCTTACTATTTTCCTTTCTTCTTACTTTTCCCTTTTCTTGTTCACTTTACTTATTCTCTTCCTTTATTTTACATCATTTTGGTATCAAGAGCCTAATCGTTCCGCACTACGTTGAAGCTGTCCAGATTTAACACAACTCAAACCCCAAAACTCCATAAAACCACATCTCTGGCCACTGTTTGGTGTTTGTGGTTGCCACTGTGTTGCTGCTGATTTTCTGCCTCCTTGCTAGTTTTCTGCCAGTGTTACTCGCCGGTTGTTTGTTTGCTGCTACCCTTTTTTTCGAAGCTTGCTGTCAGTTTGTTCCCTGCTGTTGCTGCCTATTTCTTACATGCTGTTCACCATCGCTTGCTAGTTTGGTGCTGCAGTCCTTCACAGAAGCTGTTGGTCTGGTTCTTTGTAGCGACACAGGTTGTGATTTAGTACCTACTTACTCCCGTGTTTGGCTTTTTAGCCGCCCTAATGACCTTTGATTTTCTTTATCCTTCAATGACTAAAGAGCGCCATGGATTATTGTCATCCTGATGAACGTTCCTTTTATGTGATTATTCATGAAAAGTTCTACCCCGTAACTTCTGAGTCTCCTTTATAAGGTATTCTCATCATGTGGAGATGTGGAAGAAATTGTTAAATTTAGAACCTCCCCTCCTCTATTAGGTATTCTCATCATGGGAGATGTGGAAGAAATTTTTCAATTTACATTTTCTCCTGGTTTCCATGCTTATGTTCAATTTTACTTGCGGTGAAATGCTAAACGAGCATATTATTTGCTTCAAGGATTGAGTCTATATTAAAAAGGTGGATGTCATAAGAATTGTGGCGTGCTTCCTAAAGGACTTTTTCTATAAAGGGAGCCTATAGAGCTGACTTGGAAACTAAATTGTTGACATTTAAGAGAAATCAACAGCCTCCTTGCACGAGAAGGTATATTATGATAGTTATTCTGTCCAAAATTATCAACAATGTTCAACGAAGGAAGGTAATCCGTTATCCTCAATAAGAACTTTCTATTCCAGTTGAATTTCTTGGAGTGGTTTAATTAGAGCCCCTTGATTCCATTTCTATTACACTGGAAAGTTGTTCCATCGATTGAAAATTACATATCGTCTAACCTGTGACTAGACTATCTGTTCATTCTATTATATCAAGCCTATTTCAGATAGAGAAAGTTCATATATTTTTCTTCTTCAGTTCATGTTCATGTTCAGGAGCAATGCTATTATTTATCTCATTTCCTACATAGTTTTACCTCACTACAAAACTGGAGAATGAGGACTAATGAAGATGAAATAATTGTTTACTAAGTATAGCAATCTAGAGAATTCAAGTTTCTGGAAAGTTGATTGTATTTTGGTAAATATTAGTTATTTTCGTAGATTTATTGTAGGTTATTTTAGAAAGGTTAAAATATATTTATTTAGGAGCATTTTAGTTAGAATTAGTTTCCCATTCTTATTAGTATACTTAAGGAAGTTTGTTTTTTTGTTCTCTAAGACTTATGGAATCTTATTTCAGACAGATTATGAGACTTGACGATTGAGAATAAGAATACATGTTGAAAGTGTTTTTCTGCAAAACTGCTTTTCTCATTTCTTATTCTGGTTTGTCCCTTTCTCCTTGCTTTTTGCCTTGCCTTTCTCCTTTACTCCTATTTCTCTTTCTTTGTTTTACATTAGGTGGATTTTGGCAAGCTGAGATTACGTATGAATTTTTGAGATTGTTGTTGAAGGTTATGATATGAGGTTTGATGCAGTTGTGATTGTTTAATCATTTAACTACTTAAGTCCTTTAGGATTGCTAACTTGAACCATACAAAGGATGCCCCCCCCCCCACTCTTCAGCTTTCTAATCTTTCAACAATAATATTAATAAAATAAATGGTGAAAGAGTTGTGATAAAAATCTTATCAATGAAATGTTGCAAGTCCATCCTTTTTCTATAAACATACAACTGCTCTAACTTTCTTTTGTCAAACCTAATTTGGACAAATGAATCGGGTCCGTGCCTTTTGTTGGATTGTGGTCTTGGAGCGCATTAACACTAATGACATGAGGCAACAACGTAGACCGAGATCTTCATTTTCCCCAGATTTTTGCATTATTCGTAGAAGAAGTAATGAAACTGGTCCACATTTATTTCTTCATTGCGATGTGGCTCATGCCTTGGTATAGACTCTTCCAAATAGGAGGTTTGGGTTTCACCGCGATTTTATGGTGGTGTGCCGTCCTTGCAATTTTTTGTGTATTTGGCTAGAGCGTAGTAGCTAGGTTTTTCTCACTCTTGTAGATTTTATTTTGGGGAGGGTGGAATTCTTGGCCTCCTTGTTGGTGGGGCTCTTAAGGACTATCCTCTTTCCATTAAACAGCGTAATTGCACTCTTTGGAATTTTGATGAGACTATAGGGCATCTTGTCCTTGGTTTCTCTTTTGACATTTGATTTATAAAATTTATTTTTCTATCAAATATATATATATATATATATATAAAATTTATTTTTC
>ONZK01005246.1:2357-20084 GCA_900322385.1 Pharnaceum exiguum
GGTGGTGGTGATAGGGCGATGGTAGGAAGTGTTGGTGGTGTTTAGGAAGGTGGCCGGAGTGGATTGGCGATGAGAGAGAAAGTGGATCTGGGATATTTTTTTTAAAAAAAAAAAATGGGTTTGGTTTATGGATGCGGGTGGAGTAGGGGTGGCGCGCAGCTGCGAAGGCGGCAGCGGGGTGTAGAGGTCGACGGAAAGTGGTGGTGTTTGGTGGAGGTGGTTATGGGTGATTGGAAGAGGAAGAGAGTTGTTGGTGAGGAGGGAGAAAGGAGTTAATGGGTTTTTTTTTCTGTTTCTTTTTGTAGGGGAGTATATTGCTCCCTAGTCCTAGGGGTATGGTAGAATTTGTGCACAAAGGTGGGGATGTGGATTTTAAAACCCACCTTTGTACTTTACTCTTGCAGGTCCAAGATTATAGAGGTTATACTAGAGTCTAATAATTATACTGCCTCTTATACTCATGAAAATATATGGGATAAACATGCCCTTAGGCGGCAAAACTTGTATGGCAAATTAGGTAACAAAGATTACACCGTAACATTATATAATCAAATCCTTGATTGACTACTTTCTCAAAAAAAAATCCTTGATTGACTAATTTTTCTATCAGAATATCTCATCACAAAAGTCTCATAGCTGTATTCTTAATTTTTATACAGTTTCGTCTTTGTCTCAACACGGCAACACGCAATACCTTATTCTTTCGTTGAAAAAAAACTTTAATTGTATTATATAATTTTTTAAATACAACAACTAAATAAAAGAGAAAACATGGTATTGGCTAATTTTGTTGAAATAGTTAATTGGAGCCCATAATAAGGGTGTAAACGAGGAAGTTGAGCGTGAGCCAACCATGGGGCTCGGCGGGTTTTGAGCTAAAATTTAAACATAAATTTTTAAAATGTACCAAATATTCTAATAACTAAATTTTTATTTGTAAATAATTAAAATGTTAACTTAAAATTTGACTTATATCTCCAATTTATTATGTACAGATATTTACAAAACCCATGAAGAATAGTGAAAATAACAAGACGATTCAAAACGAGAACCGAGTCACACTACCCTCAGCTCGACTAATGGCAAGTTCTAGCTGAGCTTAGACTGAAGTGACCCCGAGGGCTCACCGAGCCAACTCGATTAGGGCATGTTCTTTACGTACAATTTAAGTTCAGTTCAGTTTCATTTAGTTCACTTCAGTTTTTCGCAGTTGAGCTCATAACTTCCCGATTTCCATTTGTAATTATTAATATATTATTAGAAATGTCTTAGCATATAGTTTCATAAACGTACAATATTGATAGGGTTTTAATAAGTGATTGAGTATCAAAACAATAAAACAAAAAGTCCGGTTTTTTTCAATTCAGTTCAGTTCATTTCATGAGTAAAGTTCAGCTCTAAAGAACATGCTCTTAATTTACACCCCTATCAAGTTTCAAGTTCGGTTTTTTAGGGTCGTAACAAGTTCAGGTCGAGTTTGACTTGACTTTTAATTTCCACTATTTATACATTTTGTTTTGTTCGACAAATTAATACTTTATTAAAATTTAAACAATGTTTTCACCATTTTCAAAAAAACATATTATTATTTTATTATATATTGAAAAATTAAAATTGTAAAAAGCACATTATGAGTTTTGTTATTATATAAACGGGTCGTTTTAGTCGGGTCGGGTTTGACCTATATTTTATCGGTTTTTTAGGCTTGGTTAATTTTGGGTTCGGGTCGAATTTTTGTGTTCGTGGCCCAGTTTTTTCAGGTTGGACAAACGGGTAGTTTCGGGTAAATTTATGCCTGGTGGAGCACGCCCCAATTTATGTGGTACACCTAACCTAAGTTTACATATTTTGTTTTGATAAGGCAAAGAGGGACTCCCTCTTTGGGCGTGACTAAAGGGCACCTCCTAACGCACGGCCTCGTGTATTCCTGAAATTAATTCCAATAGGTGCTCAGAGGTTTGAACTCAAGACCCAGTGAACAAGTTGTGACTTATTTACCAGTGGGCTAACACCTCTAAGGTAACCTAGGTTTTCATTGATCATTGTATACACAACGCATTTTTCCTTTTATTTGAATGAATTTTCATAAATACACAAATGTATTTTCAAAATACGTTTTTGCAACACTGAAATGCACTTTTTTTATTTAACAAGGTATCTTAGGGAAAGGAGAATAAGAGAGGGGTGTAAAAAAAATCAAAAATACATTTAGGTTTACCATATAAAAACGACACACATTACTTCAACATTTTATTTAAAGCGAACAACTAAATGTTGTACCCGTAGACAATGTTGTAGCTGCGAAAAAAATTGATTTCACCTACAGTTGAACCAAAGGTGAGGTAGGTGACAATGCTATTGGAATCTAATTATTTCCAACACAAGGCATGTTCTTTACAACTTAAGTTTAATTCAATCTAGTTTAGTTCATTTTTTTTCCCAGTTCAGCCCGTAACTAACTTGCGAATGAAGAAAATGTGATCCCAATATCCATTTGTATATATTCGTATATCATTGGGGAGGTCTCACCATATAAGTTCATAAACGTACAATATTGATACGGTTTTGATAATTGAATGGGTGTAAAAACAGTTAAACAAAAAGTTCACTTTTTTTCAGAGTTTGGTTAGTAAAGTTCAACTCTAAGGAACCATTAATTCTTACGGACAGCCGGTATAAGTTTATACCGAGCCTTTTTTTGTTAAGTATTACAACACTTTCCATTAGTTAATTTTAAACTACATTAGAAAGTATTTTTACTATAGAGAAAAATTGTGTGAAACCGTTTTTTATATGAGACCGGGTACTAATGATCATTCGGGTACACAATAATAACCCATCGGCAATATAAAAATGACCCCTCAACTACACAATAATGACCTTTCACCCAGTCTCATATATGAAACCGGTTCACACAAATTTTTCTCTTTTATTGTTAGTAATAAATTCATTCGATTGTAAATCAACTGGTGTACCAAAGACTTGTTGTTAATGAAAATGCCCATAAAGTACATAATAAATTGGATAACAAAAAATATACTTATCCTTTGAATGTACTTAATGTTTTATAAATTTTAATCAATGGGGCATAATTGTTTATATTTTCTTTTTTCGTCTTTTGCAAATACGCCTTTTTTATGTTAAGGATGAATCTAACCGGTGATTAATTATTTTTGGGGAAGATTTTCCTCTCACAAAAAATGTTTTATAAATTTTAATCAATGGGGCGTAATTGTTTATATTTTCTTTTTCGTCTTTTGCAAATACGCCTTTTTTATGTTAAGGATGAATACCGGTGATTAATTATTTTTGGGGAAGATTTATAATCACCTATTGGTGATGTGGGTGGATCTTTATGATCACCATACATACAACACTTACCAAAAGAACCCAATTTTAAATATTCATGTTGAAATTCAAAAAAATCACGTTTCCCCCTCTTTAAAAAAGATTCAATTTTAAATATGCAATGCCTTATTAACTAACTTAATTGCCCAATGAACGGTTGACACATCACTTGTGTATGTTTGAATACCATACACCTAGTATATGTGTAGCCTTGTCCCCTTTTTTCACCTTATATATTAGCGAGGTGTAGGTGAAATCACTTTCAAACAGTTGCAGTGTTGAACTAGAGATCAGTTACTTATATATAAAAATACAGATCAAATGAAAAGAAACTAGTTGTCAAATGACAATTTTATATCTCAACTGAAAATATTACACTATGTCTACACAAAGAAGTACAGCTACTGCAAGCTAGTGGCAGTAATTGCTCAACTCTTTATTTTATTGTTCTCAATAACTCTCTTATTGTTACTCGTCTGCAAAAACAATGAACTCTTAGAGCTATCAACTTCTTCATTTTTTCTTCTTTGCCGTTCAGCTACTCCTCACTCCCTCTTTATGTGTTTTACCTTTAATTAGTGCTTGGTGATGCACTTCGCTTGGTGTGTATTGCATCTCCTGATTTTAGTTAGTGACAAGAAAATTAATTGGGATCGATAACATCAAACAACTCCAATTTCTTCCTTTAATTTATGGGCTATGGGCATCACACCCCGCCCTTTGTGGCTAGAGGCGAAGTCATGGGGGTGGATGGCATGGGCCTAGCCCTTGTGGACCCCTAGTCTCGTTACAATTTTATCTAGTTACTTATTTTAATTTGGAAAAAAATTATTTCATTACGTGCCAAGACTTCCGCAACATTTCATACACATAATTAACAAAGGCATTTTACAAATCAACACAACACAATTATATACTTCAAATATTATCAGTAAAATGGCACACTACTAATCAAAAAAGTATGGAGAAACCATTAGGAAAACCATAATTTAGAGCAACTTAAGGCTAGGTTAAATTGATTGAATTTTGAAATCATAATTGGCTTTCAAAACACTTGATCTAATTTCTTTCGAACAACTACAGTTATAAATTCTACACTAATTATAAATGTTAGTTTTAGAAAATAAAATAAACCTTCAAAGAAGAAAGTAAAATGATGTATGATCTGTTAAATTAATCCTCTAAAATAAAAGAAATTACATCAAGCATATTTGAATTTTCCTTCATATGAATGTAAAAGAAGCAAACCCATGTATTGCTTGCATTTATAACTAGTATTATATTAAATATAACCTCTATCAAAATTGACAAGTGTTAGATTTCCCACGTGACAAGTTCCACATAATGAATGAGCCCTCACATTAGCAAACCTTAAATTCAACATTAATGAAACAAAAATAAATACTCTGTAAAATTTCTTTGAAAAAATAAAATTTGGAAGTCTATAATTAATTGACATTAGTCAAATACGGAGTATAATCTATTTTTAATACCTTTTCTGAATAATAAAATACGAAATGAAATCAATTTATATGAACATTAAAAAATATTAATAGGTTGTTTATTAGAATAAATTAACGCCCATGTCATCTAAAATTTTAATTAAATTTTGATATTTACGATTTCCTATGCATAACCTAGCCCAAATCAAAATTGATTATAACTGATTATAGCTATTTAATCAAAAGATACTAAACCATGAAAAATAATATAAAATGATTTAAACGAAACTAACAGTTGAAGAGAACATTATGAAGAAAAAAGATTTTAAACTTCAACTTGAAGTGAACAAGTACCATTATGTAGAAAAAGAAAAAAAAATTCATCATTTTACATTTAAAAACAAATGAATTTAATTGTACAAGAATCACATGAAACTCAAGCAATATAAGCTTAATTGAGCTATAGAATTGAATATAAGAGGCTTTCAAAGAATATGATCTCAAAAGCGTCAAATAGTGCTCATAGTTAACATCCTTTTGAACTCTATGAAAACTATCATTTTGTCACTCATTCATGGTTTAGAAAAAAACCTAAACGTACCCACAATGGTTATCATGATAGGATAAAAGAAGAATTTTGTAATACCTTGCAGATGCAAATTATGAAATTTTATCTTTTTTCTTTTAAATTTCAATTACAAGAATTTAATCTCATGCATCATAACTTTTATAATTTTTTCTTCTATTTTTATTATTTATGCAATTGCCAATTTTTCAAAAGAAGACATCATTTTTTCAGTACTACTCACATTAGATGGTAAATTTATTGTTTAGTTTTATTTTAAAATTTACCTTTTCAAGTTATCCAGCCTTTTAATTCCATTGTAGTGAGTAGAGTGTCTTTTTTGCTCAAAAACATTGTCTCAAAATATTGTCTTATTTTTAAGAGTAATAAATGCAATATTTTAACTAATTTATTTCCCATCATAACCCAACATTTTTTTTTAGACGGCAAGTATATAACATAGTTATCCAATTAAATTGGGGCATGGAAGGGGAAATTTGATTAAATTCTTTATTAAAATATTCCTTCTTACATATGTGTAATTTGGTCAAATACGACTCTCCATGGCGGACGGTGGGAGTACTTAGTATATTGCAATCCTTTAAAAATAAATGCAACATTGTTGGCATTTTTATGGTTTTAGGTACATTTTGTCTAACTCAAAATGTACATTTAAATTATTTTTATTAATATAATTGATAATAAATTCAGCTATATTTCATTCCTAATTAAATAAAACTCTCTTAGCTTAATTTATGTTCAAAGTTTGTAAAAGCCTCAAAAAGTAATGTCGCATTTATAGGGGGTTAAAAATTTACAATGTTGGCAATATATAGACTTGCCGGGTGTTCACGGATTCTTTTTTAGCTTTTAGTCAAAATTAAATTGTAGTTTGTTGAATTTATTTAATTGGATTAAAGTAAATTCAATGTAGTTGAAGACGGATCATAACTTTTGAATTTTCTTGCTGTTTGTTCTCTTGAACTGAAGTGAACTAAACTTTATACAAAGCATCCTACTTTGACTTGAAAACCTTTTAAAATAATAATTTTACAAATATTGTCGCGTCATTTCCAATAAAAGCATTACTACATGCTACTATGCTAGTACTAATCGATTGAATTCAGCTTAAACGCAATGGGGGACGATATGTAACCATTCAATTACAAGTTGAATGAGAAAACATCAAATATAGGGATTATGATCAAAGTGACAAAGTCAAGGCCCGATACTCCATTTATGTCGCACACCTTAAAACAAAAATACATTTGAACCAAAAAAAAAAACAAAAATACATTTATGTCATGTATGCCTAATTGCCTAAAGTAGGTGTAGATTTTACACCCAAAAAAAAGGTGTAGATTACAGAAAATCAACATCCATGGTCAATGTAAGCCATAGTATCCTAATTTTCTGCTAATTTCTCACTTGCGGAAGAGTGGAGTGCGACCAAATACAAGTACAATACGTTCTCGAGGCATTTCACATGAAATATATGGTTCCTTGTCACTTTCTTAGCCGATAATTTGACTACCGTACCATATGGAAGTAACTCGCTTAATGTGGATTGCTGTATGCCTTTGTGGGATGCTTCCTGATTTCTTATTTAGTTCACCTACTAGCGTTTCTAAGATCCAAATGCCATCCCCGTAAATTCCTTCATCGGCTATTAATAAAACAAAAAATGTCCAAAACGAAAAGCATATTGACCGTGAGGCACCATTTTTTTGTTCTAATACTTTTGTGTTATAATAGAATTCTAGAGAAGCTTGAAAGTTGAAAGTGACAAATAGGCGAAATAGTTATTGTCAAATAAGCTTGAAAAAGCCTGTTCAGCACTTTTTTTTAAAAGCCTGTTTATATGTTTGATTAAGATCACCTCTAAAAGTTACCTTCTAGTTAGTAGGTTTTATTCATCAAACCTAAGACTTTATAGAATTTGGAAAGAAGCACACTACTAATTTTCAAGACTTGGACTACTTACAAAATTTTAATGCCAGAATTTGCATTAAGATCTACGTCAACAGAAGAAATCACGTTGAAGCATTTCAAGCTAGACAACAGAAAATCATCTGGACAAAACTGGATACTTAGATAGTCTAGATTTAATTCAAGAGTGCACAAGTAGATTATGCATTTATGCTTACTGGATACTTAGATAGTCTAGATTTAATTCAAGAGTGCACAAGTAGATTATGCTTATATAGTTCTATGAGACCAATTTCTCTACATTGAAATAACTAGGCGAGTCTCTTAAAGAGAAAGAGGGGATCGAAGGCTGCTCTAGGCTTCACGCCTCCTCTCTTTAAATCAGAGGATCTTCGTAATTGTCCTACGCAAAACGGCTGCTTAAGCTTCTCCTCTTATCAGCCAACAGCCTAGCAGCATAAACCTCTATACCAGCATCAGGTCTTGGCACAAAGTCATCCATATTTGCACAGCCGCCGTTAGGAAAATCAGAGCACTAACAATCATGTCGAAATTCTTGGATATCCTGCAGCATATGAGCAGTTGGTTCACGCATTCCTCTCCCTCTCATCCTCTTATGCCTCCGCCACGCAGCTTGGATCAAGCAGACAGCCCAGGTTCTCCACTGCTGGGAATAAAACCTAAGGTTTCTACATATCTGGCAGTTGATCATTTTCCTGAACTGTGATGCTACGAACTTTAAGTCTTCGGCTTTCAAGGTAAACCCTTCAACATCAGATACTACCTTGACAGTTTGTGTAGAGTTTGGAAGGGTGTCGCTCTGACGTCTGTCCAGGATCCATGCCAGGAGTTCTTCTCCACAAAATTCATTTGGCCCAAGCTTTGTTCCGTTGAAAAATTTAGCATTGGTGTATGAATACAGATAGCCCCGCACTATGAAAAACATTTCCTTCACAGGTTCCCCTTCCTCTGCTAAGTACATTTCTTCAGTGTATAATGCTGGTTTGAGCCTCTCACATATAACAGCTAAAGTCCTTTCATCCAGTTGATCAAATAAAGGGACCTACATTTGCATCATATATGTCCTTATATCTTTTTTGGGTAAGCATTTTCATCATATATAAGCATATCAATATATGGATACATTCCTGTTTTCTGCCTTTCTATGAAAATTGGTAATTCATCCTTTTGGGAGAGTTTAGGTAGGAAGTTCTCAATTGGATGCTTGAAGGACCATACTGTGATGGTTTTATCAAATTCTAGCACTAGAATTTGGTTCCTAGTGGGCTGCTTGAACAGCATTACAGATCAGTTCCAATTAATCATTATTTCATTGATTTGTGATATCTGTTCAAAAAAAAAAAAAAAGGGCCTAGGCTTCTGATCATATATATATATATATACTTGACATTTCAGTGTACATTCCTCATCTAGATCATGATAAAGGCTACTTAGTTCTCAAATCGCAGCACAATTGCACTTGGCGCTAAAAATGCGTCCTGGTTTTTGCTAATAGGGAAGGTGTTACCTGTCGGACCAGATTGAGGCAAAGGTACAGCTTAGTTTGTCTCCGTAGATTGAGAGGTAGTCCATCCAGCATAGTTTGTTCATCAACTCCTTGTGTAGCAACCCATTTGTAATTGTAGTACTTCCTTATGCTCTGCATCAGCTCTTTTGGAAGTAGTCTATGGTGCATCCATTCTTCCAAATCACTTTGCTCAAGCCTCCATTGTTCTCTTCTCACTGTTGTCTGTCGTATGTATTTCTGGATTGTAGCATAATGATCATCATATGGTCAATTGGGAATTCTTATTTTGGTAAAAACTGCAATAGATTGAAAAAATAAAATAGATTTAATTTTTTTTACCTGAATGTTGGCCATAGCAAAACCAAACAATATCAGCCCCATAATTCCAACAAGACAAGAAAAGGTGTTTTCCGCTGCATCAATGCTGGTTGCCAGGTTCTGTGCTTGAGTACTAATAAGCAAATTGACAGGAAATCATGAACTCTCACATGTCCAACTAGTTATCATGTGGAAGAAACTAAATGTTGGCACAAATGTTTCTCAACTTTACCTTAAGTTCATTGTACCCCACCAAAGACAGTACAAAAACTTGCTGAAGAACCCCCCTGTGGACACATTTTCAGTCACTGTGGTATCGTATATGCCATACGAATAGAAGCTATTGCTGGGGTCACAAAAACTTGTAATGTTGCTGAATTGGAGCCATGAAATTCTGCTAGGATCACCTAAAGTACCGCAGTCAAAGAATTTGTCTCTGCAAGTTGAACTTTCATGAATACATATTAAATCCCAACATCCTTTTTGCCTTTGTATCGACAATATGTACCAGCAATTGCCTGTAAACTGTACTACAAGAGATTAATTTTTTAGTACATTTAAGCTCTAACTCAAATGGTTATTGGTCAACATGATCCAAGACAATTTCACTTACACTGCACAAGCATAAGTAGAACAAAAGGTTGTAAACAACACCGACCCAGGGATTTTCAGGTATGATCGTGGAAGTTTTGCAGACTTGAAGGTATGTCATGTAAGATAGAAAAAATCTAAGCACCATTTGCTGCATTTGTATGGTAAGGATGAACATTAGGTACACTCTGAATTTTGAAGAACTTCCGATGTTTGGTAAAAGCCCCCATATGAATACCTGCAGTTAATCGATACTGAAATATCCATCATGTATTCGACTTTTATTAATCCATCTCCAGATAATGCATTACTTCACCAACATGGGAGGTGTCATCGCTAGCAGCTTTATTAAGCTCTAGTAACAAATTCCCTGGCAATGAATACCAAGGAGATTTAACAGAAGGCTGAAGATCTATTGGCAGTTTAGTTAACGATTAGCAAGTCAATGATCAAGTATTTAGTCATTGTAAAAGAGCAAACAAGACAATACTATGGAGGAAGAAAGTAGAAAAGAGGGAAAAGTTCACTCCATTGAGTTTGCTGACAGAACTCCAAGTATTAGAAGCTTTCAAATGAAAAGAAAATAATGGATTACAGCAACCTGAATTACAGTTTGGCTACCAATGACATATCTCTAGCAAGGGTAACACTAAAGCAATATAGTATACATGAAGATCCATTGCAACTTATTAAAAAAGAAACAGTACCTGGGGGAGTGGAAGTGCAGCTGAAATATCAACCCAGAAGCTCAACCTGACGTACATTGTGGCAATCCTCCGAGGGTGGATCAGAAGCTCTCCTGCGCCCATCACTCGAGATGAAGGGGCAACATAGGCAGTACGAAACTGCAAAACAATATGAACTATATAAACTACATCGATTGCTGATCGAATTCCTGTTAGGATTACTTTGAGCTTCACTCCAAGTCGGATGCATAGCTCCGGTCTGACCTCAGGCAACAAAAAGAACAGAGGGTCTACTAACAGGCTAGCCAAGCTAGCCGTGAGGAAAAACATACTCCATCTTTGTGAAAACTTCCCACCAGGGTCCACAATGTAGTGTTTTGCTTTTCTTCTAGAATATGACAAGACTTTCAGTGATCTTTGAGCATTTGGGTCAGCATTGCCGTTGTAGATTCTCTTACTGGACGGAGAAAGTTCTGATATGTCACCATGTCGCACCCTGGGAAAGAGAAGAAATCAAGTTTAATAAGTTACTTAAGAAAATCGAAAACAACATTTTGAAAACGAAATTTACATTTTGCATGTGTTATATAACATTTTGTAATGAAAATCTAGGAGACTAACTTGTTTGATCTCCAAGGCCTTTGGAAAGTCTTGAAGAAGCTAGAAAAAACCATTGTTTTCGCTGAATGCACCTTCTTGACAAACTTTAAAAGGTTCCTCTCATGGTGAATCCATGATCATTCGGAAACTGAAGTCGCTGTAACAGAAGAAGCATGCCATT
This sequence comes from Pharnaceum exiguum, assembly GCA_900322385.1. Classification (NCBI taxonomy): domain Eukaryota; kingdom Viridiplantae; phylum Streptophyta; class Magnoliopsida; order Caryophyllales; family Molluginaceae; genus Pharnaceum; species Pharnaceum exiguum. The sequence continues at coordinate 13,546 of ONZK01005246.1, forward strand.
AGCTCCTCCGGTTCCTTGTCCAATTAATTAGAACATACAAAAGTAGCTTAGCTTGCCTTTTTCTTGACACCCCCAACTAACATTGTCATCAAATTAGAAATTTATGATATTACTTCACTTGGCACTAAAATAATCTCATTTAAGGTGTAGTGAAGAACTTCGTAGCACGCTCTTACCACAACCTGTGACTCTAGCTACTTGACAATTGAGTTACAACAACAAGTTTCATCAGCAATAAGTTTAAATATCAATAAGTAAAGTGACTGAATGCTTAAAAAACCCATGTTGAACTATCTACATTTCTTATTTCCATAGAGTAACTCATTGCTAACCAAACCCAAACTGCACTATAAACTTTCTATATCTGTTATTTTCAGCGCCTGCCTTTTTTTGTTACATTTAGCCTCTTTCTTCAGCTGACTAATTCTACTTGATTGTAAGATACCATTTGACCCTATGCTATTTGTACCCTTGTGCCTTTGGAAATTTCTTTTTGGCTCCTTCTTGATCACAATTAATCAATTTGTATTACATAAAGGTGATGAGTACAGCAGACACCGGCTAGTTATCCTTACCACCACGCTCACCCGAAAATTCTGGAACCAAGTAGTCTCCAACTTGATATTAGGTATGGAAACAATAATGCAAGTTTTCAGAAAAAGATAAAAAAGGACATAATAAACGCACACTGCAAGATGCACTTATATTAATCAGAAAAGAAAACATAGGTGATTTTCCTGGCTCTATGACTTGTCAAATGGCTGTATATGCATGGTTTTTGGTGTTTAACCAAACATGAAAAGCTGATATATAGATAATTCCAAAAGAATCCTGTCACCACAAATGAAAAAGAATAACAAAATACCTTGTCGAATTAAGAGCTATGTACCTTAGGCTGCCACACCATCTGCCCACATCCCTTTTGAGTGAACTGAAGGAAATTTGTCCAGCAAACTGTTGAAATTTAAAAATCTTCGTTTAATTAGTTTCTTCTAAGTGATGCTCAGAAATGAGATTGAGAATGTAACTATAAGATGTAATTTGAGGACATGGAGTTACCAATGATCGTAGATACGCTTTCACGTTTGGAAAATCTCAACTAATATGATCAGGGTTGCACACTTCACAAGAGTACAGGATGATTTACAAATCCTAAACTATTATATCCTCATGGATTTGGAGGCTTAGACATCAGAAGTCGACAACTACATCTTTTTAGGGGGTTAAATATTTTCTTTGGTTTATATTAGCATAGAAAAATCCATCATCAGTCATAGCTGGAATTGATGGTGCAAGGATCTGGACCAAAACGATTGCTCGAACCCTGTCCCTTCTTAACATTCAGCTGCATAAAATGACCCTAGCTGCGGCAGGAATATTTCCATTTCTTCTGCCTGTAGAGTTCGAGTCATTTTTCTCAATTTCTTCGGATAGTTTCTTTTTCCTAGTGTAGCTTCGCCAAACAGCTTGTATATAGCAAGCTGCCCATGTTCTCCACTGATGTGAATGGGTCCTAACAATGTTCAAAATTTTGCTGCTTCGTAGCTTTTTGAACTGCAATGCAATGTACTTCAAGTCTTCTGGTGATAGATGAAGGGTTTCAACCGCAGAAATGGCTTGTACTGTCTGTGTTGAAGATGGGAGGAGAGAGCTCGACTCTGAGTCAAGAGCCCAAGTAAGTAGTTCATCTCCACAGAAGTTACCAGCGCCAAGAAGTGAAGTGTTTAAAACCCATCCTTGAACTCCACTAGTGTAAGAAAGAAGATTCCCTCGTATTATAAAGACCATTTTGGTCACATGGTGACCCTCAATCATTAAGATAGCCCCTTCTATTGAAATGTCTGGTTTCAGCCTCTCACATATTGCATATAGCATATCATCATCCATTTGCCTGATTATTGGAACCTAAATGAGAAAACTCCAGAACGTCACCGTGGTAAATGATTCAAAATCATATTTTATGTTTTACTATGCATTGCTAACAGAACAAAAGACTATGATTGACAAAATTTTGCAGCTAAAGTTACAAGCAGTCCACGCAGTTAGTTTAGCATAGTCTAGATACCTCCTGCCCACATGTGCAGGAGGCTTATCATAATAGGCCGCCCTTTTCCAATTTGGGCTGACGCTGACAGAGGTAATACTAAGAAAATTGACTGTAGTTTCCAAGTAGAAATATTTACTTGTCGTAGCAAGTCAAACCAGAGATGGCGATGGACTTTTCGCCTAAGATAAGGGGGGAGGTCACTGCATAGAGCCTCTTCATCGACTCCACTTGTGGCGAGCCACTTATATTGATCATAAGAGCGAACCAATTGCCTCAATTTGGAATCGACATTATTGTGATGCATCCATATATCTGAGTCTGCTCTCTTGATCCTCCACCGAAGCAGCCGCCTAGTGCTGGAGTCAAGGTACATCTGTGAGCAGGAAGAACAAGTATAGCTTAAAAATAATCATTGTTCATGAAAATTTAGAATCTCAACAACAGAAAATGAAATCAGCCTGCAGACCTCACTAATTCTTCCACTAGACTTACTCGTACGTTTCCTAGGAGTGAAGCGAATAGAAGAAGGCCGAGGACTGAGAAAAGGTTGGTAAAAATATTTTCCACCACTGTAGAGCTTGCTGTCATATTATTCCAAATGGCGCTGCGAAATCCAATTTCAATCTTAGTAACATCAAAGAGGACTTTAGGTCTGGTATTATGATGCTAGTAATGGTTTTCTGCAAGGATTACCATAAATTCTGGAAGGACCAGAACAAACAGTAGAAGTACTTCCTCAAGAATGTGGCTGATGAAATTCCAACTTGCAAACTAGGTTGGTACACCCCAAACCGATAGAAGTTGTTCGTTGGATCACATATATTTGTTACATTTGTTGAAGGCAACCAACTTCTTCTTCTGAAGTCATTGATACTCCGGCAATCAAAGAATACATAATCGCAAGCTTGTAATTCCGCATCACAAGTTTTTTTCCAGCACGCTTCTTGCCCTTGTAGTGACAGAAGGTAGTAAGCGGAGCCAGTGACCTTTTACACCACGAAACTAACTGAATATCATGAGCCTTGTAGCTTGATTGTTTCATATAGTTGTCTTATGCAGATTCAAAATAAACAACCAAATAGCAAAAGCTTAAATATGAACATGCTTACATGGCTGAATAAATAAAAGAGCATCAGATTGTAAAGTGCTGCAGTCCAGTCATTTTTAGGCATAGCCCCTGTAGACTTGGAAATATTCAATGACAGTGGATGTAGTAAGGTCAGCCTTAGAAAACAAGGTATCAAGATGATGAACCGTGGAGCTGTTTTGCTAAGAGAAGTTGCAGAACCATTCACATACGGTATTATGGCCCAAATTATAACCTGCATCAGATCATGAACTGATTAATGACGTAACTAAACCAATGAACACAACACAATGTGTGATAAGCAAAAAAAAAAAAAAATGACCCCAATGAGAATTTTACCTGTGGTACAGGAAGTGCTGCAACAACATCAAGCCAGAAACTTTTTCTTAGATACCTTACGGAAATCTTCCAAGGGTCAATAACAAGCTCACCTCTACCAAGTGTGCGAGAATGCGGCATGACATAAGCTGTTCTGAACTGGACAAGTATATTGATCAGGTAGAAAACATCAAGAACTGATCTTAGAGTTGTCAGAAGGACGTCCAGTGTCCAGTCAGAATCATCAATACATAGTTCAGAGGAACTGTGAGGAGAGTAAAGGAAGAGGGGGTCCACCAAGAGTGAGGATATAGACGCAGCTAATAAGATCATTCTCCATCTGCAAGCTGTAGGTGACTGCGGGTCTAGTACTGTACTAGTATTCCCATCAGCGTTATCAAAACCGTTTACTAGCATGAACTTGGACTGTGGATTTGGCACCTGTAAATTTTGTTGGAACATGAGAATTTGACTTTGAGACTGCAGTATCTTTGCTGGAAGAAATGACCGGGGGTTTATCTATTACAGTATGACTTTTGAGTTTTGACGCAGCCTCTTGTGAAACATTGCATTTCTAGTCTAGTATATGTAGCAAGTTTGGCTTGAATATCTTCACCAATCAAACTCTCACAGTCACATGATTTGAATCTTAATGACCAATAGGATGTCCAAAGGTCTCCTAGCCTCCTTGACCTCCGCCCCAAATAGAAGCCCTTAGCTGGATCCGGTTGAAATTTACCTGACCCGAAACTGACCCGTAAATCGACCGAAAAAATTGTGTTAAAAACTCAAAAAACTTGACTCGAACCTAAATTGAGCGAACCCGGAAAACTCGGTAAAATCTAAGTTCAACCCGACCTATCAAAACGACATATTTGTCCATTTAGATATTTATAAATGTAAATTTTACAATTACAATTACTAACAATATAATAAAATAATAATATTTTTATAAAAAAGTGAAAATAAAGTTTAAATTTTAATAAATATTCAATAAAATAATATTTTCATAGAATAAACCAAATTCACAAACCCGTTGAGTCAAACCCTATCCTAATCCGTTACTACCTGAAATACAAACCCGAATGACTGGACATGAGAAAACAAATAAGAAACCCCACCGACCGACCCGGTTGCCAAATCTACCCATAGGTGACTTGGGCACTGAGGGCATATTTCTCTACCACTTTTAAAATCTTATATTTTGAGTTTAGATCAATTTAGTTTAGTTTAGTTTAGTTTATTTAGTTATTAAAAATCCAATGCAGTTAGTTTAATTTATTTCAACTCGTTTCTTTTGATCGTAAGAAACTGTGAACACCATTATTCATTTTTACTTCTTGGTATATAATTGGAAAGGTCGGAATATATAGTATCACAAAAGCTCAATATTGATACGGTTTTATTAAATAATAGTTTGCCAAAAAAATTAATCAAAAATTTAGTTTACCTATTAGAAGTTCTCAGTCTTTAAGAGAATTAAAGAACATGCCTTAGAGGCTATTTTTTTCAACTCATAAAAAAATAATCATTTCACTTCAATTCAGTTATGTTCACTTTACTTCAACTCAATAATTATTATTTTGATCTAATACGTTTTGAGATCGACATCTATTCATACTTCTTTGTATATCATTGAAAAGAACTCACAAAAATCAAAACAACAACAACCAATGACAAAACTCTATGCTAACAACAACTTGTCTTCCAATTTGCAGCTTTCTTACTCCATTTTTCCGCTGGAGTTTTGAGTACTTGGTTCTTATTCTTCAACTTCAAATTGGCATTGCTCACACTGTAATTTAGATGGATCATCTCCTACATATCAATCCTAAACCTTATGTATTTGGCAAATCAAATAATTCTTCTCCTCCAACGAAACATTTCTCTTCTCCAATAACCATTTGAGCTATTACCATGGGAAGGAGATATTGTAATGCCCTAATCAACCCAACTAAAAAAAACCTACACTTATCTTCGGTGGCATAGTCTAAGAACCAACATCCATAAAATAACTTCCCAGGATTCTTTCTTGTGCGTGATATATATTTTCAAGCCAGACTCTCACAATCACAACAAACAACTTAATTCTCAGAGGAGTAATAATATAGCGAGTAATAATATAGCGGCATAAGGTTTCATCATCTTACATTTACATAAAAGAAGAACGTTATGAGAGAAAATATTACTCTCCTCTCCCCTTAATAGGTAAAAAATAATAGGTGTAATTCAAGCATTGGTGGAACCGTGGTGATGTGGTGCTTACATGTCAACCTATTTTACGATATAAAAAAAAAAAGTAAACCCGTTTGTTAATATGCATGCTTTATGCGCCAAGATCTTTTTTTCTTTTTTCAAAATTTGACAGTAGCAGCTATTTTTATGGAAAGGATCGTGACCAATTTTAGACGTGATCAATGATCCAACTATAAAGTAGGAAGAGATATATAGTAGGAAGGAGAATCTCATAGTTGTTAGGAAAGACGTAAAAAAAATATTTCTGTCAAAAAAAAACTCAAGGAATATCGCCACACCCGTCTATTTGTTTGAGATTATGCCCATATTAGAATCCTTTCTTTGATCAAGTTCGTTCGAAATTAAAAAAAAAATCAAACTTACAATGGGCGGGATCATGACCGGCTGCTAACATGGTTTGATGGAGTAACTAGGGTTGCAAAGTTATACACTATAAAAGAGGGAGTACCCAACCACATTGACTGCATCAGTCCACAAAATCTTTTCAGCAATACAAAGAGTTCATCTTACAATTAGAGTAGCTTAGCATAATGGCACAACAAAATGCATTCGTTCCTTTTAACTAGTTAACAGGAAACATGGATGGTGTGAATATTATTCTTTATTCTTTTTCTCTGTTTCTTCAGCACTAACGTTTTTAGTTGACAACAAAGGAAACGATCATAGTATGCCAAGCAACCTCTTCAAGTCTTTTCACAGTAGCATTTTTTGTTGAGTATTGTTGTTATTATCTTTCAAGTTTTAGTACGTGACTAATTAGATATGGCTGGGTTGTAATTTACATATTTCTTTCCAAATTTTTCGTTCTAGGTTTCTTCAAATCTTAATTCA
>ONZK01005250.1:1616-12464 GCA_900322385.1 Pharnaceum exiguum
TGGCCTTAAAAGTCATTGTTCAATGATCAACAAACATTGCGCGCTATGCTAGTTTGTTTACCTCTTTCTGTTAGTTTCAAATGCATGATGCAACTATAGAATGTTGTTGAGGACTGGACGAGTGGATGACCTCTAATGTCTATAAGTATTGAGAAATTCATTGTTTGTTTTTTCAATTCCTTAATCGTAATCACACTTATTCACTACACTTATTTACTGTTTGTGGAGGAATTGTTGTGATTTAGGCCCTGCTTGACAAATGAGCAATTTGTTCTTTTTTAACATATTTTTTTTCCCTCTGATATCAATTTGCTATTAAATCAACAATTTCTTGTTTTTCCTCATCTCTCTCTCACATCAATCTACTAACTGTTATATGCTTCTACCATCTACTAATTTTCCAAAAAGGCCCTAATGATTGTCCATGTCATTATGGAGCATAAATCATAAGAATCGTGATTTGATCTGTTTTGCAACTTTGCAAGCTTTAAGTTGGCCTAGCTGTACACTCCAGGAATTCGGTAGGCCAAGTGCATAACACGTCAAATTAACAATATTTTAATGAATAAATACTGTGTTGCATGCATTTCGTAGTTGTGTACTGTTGACGTTGACGCAACTTGGCGGCACCGCGGCATGAGAGGCAAGCTTGAAAGTTTCTTTTTCGCTTAATCACATGCTAATTACACTTGGCACATTGCGCGGCAGCACAGATGAAAGTTATTAGTTAGCGATTAATCAATCTATCATACCTTATAGGATCAATTTTTCATTACAACAGGATCATGAGCTCATGACAACGGAGCTTTAATTTTTGTCATTAATTTAACTGAAGCTTTATTAATGACGACATATATACCCACATACGGAGTATATGATTGTTGACTGCACGAAAATAGGACACAGTCAAATACAAGACATGTGTGACATTGGCATTTAGGTCGTCAAAACTACACAACGTTAACAGGTTGTGGCATCTCATTAGCAGTAAAGGAATAGAATAAAATTATACGTTAGCCAAAGAGAATAGTAGACGCCTACTGCGCGCCTAGCTACATGGAGTCTTCTATACACGTATTTGTGAGTATCTAAAGTTCTAAACCAAAAATTGGCTAATTCCAATAGCTAGCTAGTTTCTCGTACGGAATTGACACCTCTAAGAAACTTAGATGAGGCGTGTGGAAGGAATTATAGACTGGCTTTAAGAGAAGTAGAGAACCGTGTTTGATGATACGCATTATTCCAATCATGCAATGAAAATATGGGTCGTGGACAATGTATAATGTGTAGGAATGGGGCGTGTCCAAGTCTAATTCTAAAGCAAAAAGGGAAGGGACATTTTTTTTTTACTCATAAGATAATTTAATTGATTTGATTAGATGTTGGACTACCTCTAAATCGTATTGGACTGAATATGAAAGACTAAATTATAGAATTGATCTATGAAACTAAAGTTAAATAAAACACAACATGAAGTTGAATACGAGTAGAATTGCTTTGAGTTGATTGGTGGGTTACAAACTAAACTATATGTTATGGATCATTTTGAATTGATTATCAATCTTTACCATTATATAAAACAGGGTACATCATTTAGGGTTTAAGAAAAAACCCTACCCTTTAATCAAAAAAATTTAATAATTTAATTCATTGACAATACTCTGACTTGGAGCCGTTGGAAGCACTTTATATATTCCGAGGTGAATGTCGACATTATGTTTCTTATTTGGTAAGAATCAAATAATCCTATCTCTACCATTGAATAGCGTTTCATAATGGAAAACGTCATAATTAAAAACTCAGACTTCTATTCTAATAACTCTTACCCGCACATAATCTTTCCAATCTCTACTATCCAAACTTACTCGGTCACATAATCCGTTTATTTGTGTCAATCAATATAACTTATGATTCTTGCCTTAACTGTATTTTCTTACGCATCAAGCTTACATTCAAATTCAAAATGCAAGGCTCATGAGCGTGATTTTGACTAACAAGGATACCACCTATAAATTCAGAGCAAGTTTGCAGTCCAAATTCCTCACACCATCCCTCCTCCCTCCACAAACCTTCACAATATCACTTGCTTTTCTTCCAAAAACCATGGCCTAAAATCTCGTCGATCAGATTCCAATTCATAACAAGCCATGTTTTTTCTGTTTTATAGCATTGAAAAATTACATACTTTGAAATAATCGATATTCATTATGGGGCAAGGCCTTCACCTTCAACGAAAAAAGGAAAAAATAGTATGGGATGTAAGGTGTTTGATGTAATGTCTATTAGGTGGCCGATGATAATTTGTTTGTTGAATATGCTTATTTTTTATTGAGAAAGGGTCAAAAAATATATGCGTGAGTCATTGAGATTGATTTTTTTTGTTGCCCTTTACGTTTTTTTTTTTTTGAATCTAGCTGAATGTTTAGTCTGTACAAAAGTGGATAGTCTTCTTTTCTTTTTTTTGTTACATTCCAAAAGTTTATGTGATGAAAAGCAATATGTGCCCTTGATGTTACTCTTTTAAAAAATAATGTACTCTTCTTTGCTTTGGCTAATTTGTGGTTGTTCATAAGTCATTTGCAGTGTCTGGTGTTTAGAAAATGGCCAATATGCTGATAGGTGCGTTTGTATGAGAATTGTTTATTCGTTGATCACCTTGAAATCTACTGATGTATTGTTTTTACTTAGATCACCTTCACGTCCACTACTTTATTGAGAACCATCTCTATATATAACACGTATGTTTTGAAGTATCCATCGCTGACAATTCCATTGCTGCAGTTATATTGTTGTTCCCAGCTCTCAAGTTCTGGTAGCGCATCAGACGCGTGAAAAACTTCAGACAAGTTGCTTCCAGAAAACATAGTGACACTTCATATTACTTTAGCGTTATTGTCGATTTTGTTTATGGGTAAACATTAATTTCTTATTATAGCTTATTGTTTGCTCAGATGTTCTGAGTAATTCATAACCTTTCAATAATATCTGGAACTTTTTTAATATTTGAAAATACCTTTTTTTTTTATGTATAATGCTCATATTACTTACATTGACCATTTAATGCATGATCAATTCTCATTGACATATTCCTTGAGAATAGACTGTGCGTTGTGGAGATTATATGTATTATTATAGCTTTAAAATTTCAACGTTTACCGATATGTATGATGGACAAGAAAATATGGAGCAGGGGTATAGCTTTAAATTTATGATAAACTTTTGACGTTGTCTTTGTGCTTTCCTTTGTATAAGAAAGAATTGACATTTTATCCTGCTCCATAGTTAAACATATTGTATGTTATTGCAAACTTGCAAGAAAGATGTTTACATTTGGCTATTATTTGCACGGATATTGTACATCCCTAACACCTTACACGTTCTGTTTTTTCCAGTTGTTTTTACCGTTTTGTAGTTCATATTTTGGTTTAAAGTAAATATTTTGTCCACTTAATTATTAGAATACCTATTAAAATAGTTACTGATAGTTAGGAATATAAGAATATTTTCTGATGTTACATGATATTACATTTTTGAGACGAGAAAGTTAAAATGTTGCTTTTACCAAGAGAAATTCTCAACAGACAAACTTGATGATAACTTTGGCAAATGTCTTGATCTTAAAATTTTCAAGTCATGTGTTCGTGTCCATAATCTCATCTATTTTGTCTCTTTGTTTGCACTCATTTTTTTAGATGTTGGTTGGTAGAGCTGACAACAAAACTTGATCTCTTCTTCGTCTCACAGTGTATTTTGGAGAACAAACATCCAAAAAAACATCTATGATCTGCCATATCTTATTTGATCTGCAAGATCGTGCGTGGTCAGACGTATCTCTTTCTGTCAAAACTGCATGTCTTCGCTCGAAAGCTTGGATCACTAATTCTACTACACACATTCAGAGCACTTTCAGAGGAAGTGATCTTTACGACTTCTAATCTTATGTTTTGTTCACAAAAGGATATTATATGTATGCTAGCTTTGTTCAATTTTATTTGCAACAGAGAGCCTTGAAAATTAACATTTTAAGTTTTGTTTCATTTGGTTTTCTAGCAGGATGTCAAGATATGTCACAATTTTCAGCTGTCTTTTTGGTTCTAATATATTTGCAGGCTCGCCCCTTGCTTTGCGAGCCACAAAGGTACATAGAGTTGATAGATCCTCGATTGGCAGGGCAGTTTCTTGCTGCCCGCTCAGTCCGTCATCTGCTTGCCGTTATTGCAATGTGTCTGCAGGAAGACTCAAACAATTGGCCTACAGTCGAAGAGCCATGTTTCGACCAAACTCGAATTTGTCTATCTAATGTGGTTGATCATGCTTTTGTCTATTGTGGTCAAGTCCGAGGTTTCTATAATCCCAATAATATGGAAGTCTCAAAGAAAAAACTCGAAGGCAAGGAGTACTTCTACTACTTTAGGCCTTGCAAGTCGATCAATTATTGTAACTCATGACATGCCCATGTACTCTACCTACCTGCTGTAAGACTTCCAGTTTCCATCAAGTTGGTACAAACTAAATAAGCTATGAGGAATAACTGTATTCTTTTTTCAATGTTCCGTAGATTCAAGTGTTGGTGGGTGATGGAATGGATAGTTATATTTGTTCTTTGTACTGTTTAGTTACATGTTCATTTAGCTACATATGGTTCCTTAAAATCCCAAGTACAGCAGTGCATGTTTAATGGTTTCATGCGTTGATACTAAAAAAAAATCCCTCAATGTGCTGTTAGCTACATCATCATGTTTTAGTCAATTATTTATCAATATCTCGTGTGTTGCACTATCATGATATAATGGTCAGTCACTAAGCACTATATTTTCTCACCCACTGTGTAAGTTAATTGTTCAAATTACAATGAAGTATAGTCAAACAAGAGAAAAAATAATACATGCATAAGTTTCTATACATACCTTATTGATCAAAACGACCATGCAGATAGGTACTCACCCGGTTAATTGTCCATGTAAACTCAAATTATTTTATGCACCGACAAAACTTACAAAACTAACAACTACAATATGTACAAAATTCTTAAATTTATGTAAACCTTATTCAAAACATCTCGTGCATTACACGGGTTTCAAACTAATAGGTGAAAGAACTGAGTAAAATAAAGCATATATATAAATCACTATTTGCAATTTTTTGAATAAGTATTTCCTAACTATTTATTTGATTTTATATTCCATACTAGAGGCCGAAAAAGTAAGCTTTTTCTGATCAAAAAAGTGAGTTTTACCATTGTGGGAAATAAATCTTTGGAGGAGATTTTGATATAAACATGTTAAAAAACAAAAGAAATTGTGTATAAAGGGTGTATGCATGAGACCGGTACTAGCAGGGAGAAGAAAAAAAAGAAACCAACCTAATTTTAAATAATTTAATTAGGAAAATTTGTGTGAGACCGTCTCACACTAACTTAGTGTGAGACGGGTCTGGCCAAATGACCCAAAAAAATTCAATCTTTTTTTTTTTCGATTTTTTTTCTTTCAAGTCTATACAAATGAAAAATAACCCCATACAACTGAAAAATGACCCCCATAAAACTGAAAAAATGACCCCAATACATCTGAAGTTAAAAACTGAAAAATAACCCCCATACAACTGAAAAATGTATAACAAGTTAAAACTGAAAAAATAACCCTTATTCAACTGAAAAATGACCCCCCATACAACTGAAAAATGACCCCATGTTAAAACTGAAAAATGACCCCATACAACTGAAAAAATGACTCTCATGTTAAAACTGAAAAATGACCCCCATACAACTGAAAAATGACCCCATAGTGATTTTTTTTTTAAAAAAAAAAATTCAAAAAAAAAACCCTATTGTAAGACGGTCTCACCCAAGTTTTTTAATTTTAACTACTTCCTCCTCGCTTGTTTTTATTTGCCATTCCAGCACCTTCATTCAAAGCCTTCTTCGACTCTCTCGATTTCCTTCAATACTAGTACCACTCCACCTCAAATCACCATATTTATTCTTCACTCAATCGAGAAGGACATGCAACAACTTGCAACCACAAAAACCTTTGTAGAAGATGAAATCAACGTTGATACACCTGCAGCTATGTATACTGATGACGTATTGACTGAGAGCATTGGAGAGCTAGCACGGGGGATGCACATGACGTCATGACTTGTGATAAGAGCCACAAGCTGAGTATAGCAGAGAAGAGTTAGGTGGCAACATGTACAATGCACCTACCTAGGATTCAGCCTGAGGAATAAACAGCTAGCATGGACACTTGTCATCAACTGAAGGAAAATTCAATATTGGGATTACCGAATTTCTATTATTCTTGTAATTCAGCTGAATGCCAAGTTGTTATTTCATTTTTCAGTTAGTTGTTACCACGAAATGAGAGAGAGAGGTGTATAAATACCAGTGTAAGCCACTTCTACAAGGCATATGATTGAATAATAAACAACTCTTCCTCTGAGTCTCTCTTATTTTCTTATTAGCCTAGTAAACTTCGAAGGGATTTCATTTCCATTCTCTTTTGTTGATAGGTTGTTGATCATCATTTCTCACTGAAATTTGATTAACATAATTCTTTTAATTGTAGAAATCTACTTGAGCGTATCAATTGGCATCAGAGCTGTACCATCCTTGGCATCATTGATCAGAGAAGAATAATGACAAGGGGTCAACACATCAACAGCAGCAGCATTAGCAGTCGACGCAGGTACCTTTTAGCTATGCAAATGTAGTCATGGGTGAGGGAGCACCTGTATCATCAGCCCAACTACGACAGTTGGAGGTAAACTTTCGCACCTTGCTTGATGAACAACGTACCTGTCTAGATGCTCAGTATCAACAGAATACTTTGTCTATAGCAGAAAATATGAGAGCCATGAGTGGCCTTAATGACTTAGTTTTGGGGTTGTCGACTCAAATAACTCAGATCACTTCAAAAATGGCTAACCCACATCATTAGAATAATCACGACTCTCCTTATTCTGCAAGACTAACTAAGATTGAGTTTCCTCGATTCAATGGCGACGACTTAAATTCATGTTTGTTTAAGTGTCAACAATTCTTTTACCTTGATAACATTGATGATCATGAAAAGATTAAGCTAGCATCTATACATTTAGATGGTAGAGCTTTACAGTGGCATCGTTCGTTTATGACCTCATTGAATGAAATAACACCCTCATGGGCTGAGTATGAAAATGCTATTAAAGAGAGATTTGGGGAGTTGCTATATGATCCTGTGTTCGAGCTAAAAGCACTTACGCATGTGGGTGCAATAGATCACTACTATGAGGCGTTTGTATCTATCACAAAGGGAATGACAGAAGAAACCTTGAAGCATTTCCTGGCTGGCCTCAAGGAGTCAGTGCTCTACAATGTCAAAATGTTTGATCCCCACACTGTCTACTTGTCTAGCAAGGGTACTACTTGGCCAAGCTGGTAGAAGCAACACAGAAAGCTCAGAAACAACAATTTCACAAACCACCCTTATTACCCACCCCTCACAATTCCAGCAGAATAAATCAATCACCCTCTTTCCATCACAATCAAACAACCACAAACAATCCCTCAAACTCCTTCAACACACAACAGCCACACTTTCAAAAGAACCCAAATCCCATCAGAAAAAGATTGACACCAGCTGGGGTATGTTTTTGGTGCGATGAGAAGTACGAACCTGGACAAAAATGCAAGGGAAAGAGGCCACAGTTCTACAACATTGAGGTGGAGTATGAAGAAGACGAGGAAATGGGAGAAGAGGATCAACACACAGAAGAGTCTTCTTTGGCTCATATCTCTATCAACGCAATTGCTGGCTAGCGTTGAGCGATCAAGTCTGGAAATGTGCAAAACAATGAGAGTCACGGGCCACTACAACAAGTTGAAGCTGCATTTGTTGGTAGATAGTGGGAGTACCCGTAATTTTATTGATTCTAAATTAGCTTTGAAGTTGCGGTTAGAATCAGTTCCTGCATTACTAATTTGAGTAGCTAATGGAGAAATGATGCATTGTAACACCATCGTCAAGAACTTCTCTTGGAAGATGCATGGTCTGCAATTCACGGCAGACATATTCGTGATACCTTTGGGAGGCTGTGATTTAGTGTTGGGTATGCAATGGTTAAGGGTGATTAGCCCTGTCATATGGGATTTTGAGCAGCTCACGATGGAATTCAAATATGAAGGCCACAAAGTGATATTGCGAGGGAGTTCTGATCCTAAATTGAAGATCATTTCTGCTAGCCAAGTGGATAAACTCATTGCAAATGAAGCACAACTCTCTATGATGCAGATTATTCCTGTTTCACAGACCTCACTAGCTCCACATTTCTACACCATTCAAGCTTTGCAGGAAGGTGACTATCATTCTGATATTATATTGCTGCTTGATTGTTTTTCAGCTGTATATCATCAGGAACCAACAGGTCTGCCTCCCTCGAGACCCGGATTTGATCATAAGATTCCTCTCAGGGATGGAACTAATGCCATCAATTTGAAGCCATACAGATATCCACTATTCCAAAAAGACATTATCGAGAAGCTCACTCAGGAAATGTTGGAACGAGGTATCATCCAAGTCAGCTCGAGTCCATATTCAACTCCCCTTTCTTGGTTAAGAAGAAGGATGGCGATTGGAGGGATTGCATGGATTACAGGTCTCTAAATGCTGCAACCATCAAAGACAGGTTCCCTATACCTGTCATAGAAGAATTGATGGACGAGTTACATGGCTCGAAATTCTTCTTGGAGATAGATTTGCGATCAGGTTATCACCAGATAAGAATGCACCCTGCTGATATTCAGAAGACTGCCTTCAAGACACATGTGGGCAATTACGAGTTCCTTGCGATGCCATTTGGTATCACCAACGCCCCTTCCACTTTCCATGGCTTGATGAATCATACTTTCAAGTCTTTTTTGAGGAAATTTGTACTTGTGTTTTTCGATGACATACTTATATACAGTCCAACTTGGCATGATCACTTGCAACACATCACTCTTGTTTTGCAGATGATGCAACAGCAAACCCTCTTTGCTAAAGCTAGCAAATGCCCGTTTGGGGTGCAACATATTTCATATTTGGGTCACATTATTTCAGAGAGTGGAGTTTCTACTGAGCCTGACAAGATAGTAGCCATACAGAAATTTCCTACACACACTACCCTAAAGCAATTAAGGTTTTTTTTTGGGTCTTACTGGCTACTATCGGAGGTTCATTAGAGACTATGGAAAAATCTGCAAACCATTGACTCAATTTCTCAAAAAGAATGCCTTTAAATGGAGTGAAGCAGCTACGGCCTTTTCAACTCTTAAGGAGTCCATTATAACTCCACCCGTTTTAGCTCTCCCAAATTTCAATGAGCCATTTGTTATAGAGATTGACCCGTCAGGGAGTGGTATTGGGGCTGTGCTTATGCAGAAAGGGCACCCAATAGCTTTCATCAGTAAAGCATTTTCGCCCAAAACATGTTGCTCTCGACTTATGAAAGGGAGTTGATGGCTGTCTTACATGCTATTCACAAGTGGGGGTCGTACTTAACTCAAAAAGCTTTTGTTATCAAACTGATCCACAAAGCTTGAAGTATTTGCTAGAGAGCAGAATGACCACCCCATTTTAGCAAAAATGGCTATCCAAGCTGTTGGGTTATGACTTTAGTATTGAATACAAAAGTGGAGTGGAAAATAAGGTGGCTGATGCACTGTCTAGAATGCATGTTACAGAGCTTTATCAATTAGCTATTTCTTCTGTTCAATCCGACCTGTTGGGCAGTGTAGGTACAAGGGCCCTAGGAATCGTTTCGGGAGAGGAATAACCCTCGTTTTCCTACTAGGAATGTTCCATCTTCAGTAAACCCGTTTCCCTACCCGTTGGGTGTTGGAATGCGGATGCTAATGAAAGGAGTCGCCACCAACTATTTTTAAATAGGAAAACAATTGGAAAACCTATTTATGATACCTATTCATGCCATACACCGAAAGGGACAACCCGAAAGGACTTGGCAATGATATAGGGTTTTCGCATGGAAAGGCTAGTGACTTGATCTTGCAACCAGAGATTCGTTCGGATTCGGGGTGAGGTTTTACCTCCACTTTCAAATAATTAATGTTCTTATGCTCAAAACCACTTAAGTTATAAGATTAACAACCTAATGAATTTATCTAATTGTTGGTGTTTAATGCATATATTAATGACTTAACCAAGTTCTTAGCATGCAAGTTCAATTCTAATTTTAGCAAACAATCGGGTTTTTTGATGTTATGGTGTTCACTTCGATTTATGTCAAGTTATATGCAATAATATGATGATTAATATAAGAATGTAAAAAATATGTACAAAGAAACCAAAAATCGTTAGTCCTTTAGAAATCACATTGTGGCGGTTTGATGATTACCTTGCAAAACCTTATAAGATACCTTCCACACTAATACACGAGTTAGTAGATTTCAAGCATTATAATCACTAGTCTACATAATGAAAATACAAGAAAATAAGATGAAAGGGGAAAGGTGGTGCCTTCAGGACCTTTACCGTATAGCTAACTTGAAAACTCCAAGGTTTGGGCGGGATGATGCTTGAGAAAGATAACCATAGTCTTGGAAATACTGCTTGCTTAATGCTTAATTGCTAATGCTAAAGTGTTTGGTTGCTTTGAAGGAATAGATTTTAGACTTAGGTTGAAATTTAATTAATTGAGGGCAAATTTCTACATAGTAATATTATGGTTGTGTTTTGTTGAAATGAATGAAATGAGGGGGGGTATTTATAGGAGTGGAAATGAGAAATGGCCGGATTAGGGTAAATATTGGGAAGATTGTACAAAGATCCGAGCCAAAAATAAACTTTGTACGTGAAAGGCTTCTGGCGGCAA
>ONZK01005251.1:7988-21206 GCA_900322385.1 Pharnaceum exiguum
GGAGTACTGAATTGAGCTGAAAATACTCGGTTAAAATACGTTGAACATAGTTAAAACTACAACTAAAAATAAATTTGAACTTAATTAAATAAATAAACTGAATAATAAGTGAAAAGTTCTGAATGGTAATAATTGAAAAATTAGTGAACCGGATAACCTCCCTGTGTCATAAGTTGGATTTGAAACTACTGGAATCGACCCTAAGTCAAGAAGCAAGATTATAGAATACGGAGTATAAAATATTACAACATGGCATAGACGCGTAGTTAAAACACTATTTAAGTCCCTTGTACAACTTTAAATTATTACAACATTGCATGAATGACTTAATCCCGAGTAACAACAATCGTAATTGCGATTTGAAAAAAATATATACTAAGAGCTCGTTTAGTTAACAAAAATTAGCATGGGAAATTCCACTTCCTAGGAAGTGTTCGGTTAATAAAGTGCATTGGAACTGGGAATTGGCTTCCAAGGAGTTTACACTTCATACATCACATAGGAAGTTGCTTACCTATCAACCACAATTCTTATACCATTTTCCTTTTTAAACCAAATGCCATCTCCAAATTGTTGGGAAGTACTAATTGATGAGAAACACTAACTACTTCCCATGTCTAATCAAACGAGCTAAACGTACAAATTATGATTTGGTGACATGTATTGCAGAATTACAGTATTAACGTTTGGCAGAGCCAGAGATCCGAGTGACTGTGATGGAATGTGACTAAATATTCGGCCAACCATGAAATTGTTCTCACGCCCTAGTGGCCTAGTGCAATGCAATATGTAGTGAATGATCTTTCTGAATAGTGAGGGGGTATATGTATCTCTCAAAAGATATTCATACTTATATCTAATTTATGATGATTCTGACATTAGGTAACAGGTACCAGTGTACCATCAATAATGTTTCCCTACCAAAATACCAGAGCACAAATTCACGGAGAATTATGCCTCACTGGGAGCAAGGACAGCTCTGATTTATATCCTGCTTTGGCGAAGAGTGTTTCATTTCAAGCCAGGTCCTGATTTGTACTGTCTGGAAACCATCTTATCATCTACACATGATGAGCTGAGGCCCAAGTATCTTGGCTCCTTTCATGTCATTCAACTCCTTCCTTGCCCTTCTAATCCCTTCTTCACTTCACAATCACTCATTCTGAGGCATGCAATCAAGACTAGTTACCCAATTATCTATCTCTGCCGCTGTCACAATTTAATGACTTAAATTTCATGGTCCTACCTATGATCTTATGATTCATTAGCAATTTAGCTCATACCTTACTGATAGAGATGTATATAAACAATAAAGGCCCTACACTCAGTGGCACTTCTCTATCAAATCAATCTAACTCGGTTCCTTCCCATTCAATTCAACTATGTCTTCAATGTTATTGACAAAGTCATTATTATCACTTTATCAATTCTAACTTCAATTCACTTTCATTAATTTAGTTACATTCAGGATTTGGCTAGAATAAAGATATACAATTGAAACCACGGAAAGATTCAGAATGCATCAAGATTCAAGAGACATGGGAGAAATAGGAGTATCAGGCGTAAGACATTCAAGAAAATGCAAGCCAACCTTAGGATTACATCTTATAATTGCCAAAAAGCACAAAAAGAGAGTAAACATGACTAATGTACTGATATACAAACTTCACATAATTAAAACCGGTGAAGATCACCCCATCTCGTGGTAGGCAATGGAGGCCAAGCTTATTGCCTCCACCCTTCATCTCACTACTCTACCTCGTCATTGCTATTCGCAACAACACTTCAAACTGCCTAGTATGCACAGTTTTAAAGAACAAAAAAAATTATAAAGTAGTAAAAAAACAAAAATATTTCCAAGGGGAAAACACTTGACCTATTTACATTCACTGTCAGTGTTAATATATTCGATCACCGGCCATGATCCAGACTATGAACAGCTAATCAATACTTTCCACCCAGAACTCTCTTTAGATCAGCTTTCTGATCAGTGGAGAGCCTTGAAGGGAACTTAATATCGAACTTGATTCGTAGATTACCTCTCTTCTTGGGATCTTTTGATATAGGCATACCTTCGTTTGGGATCACTACCTCGTGCCCTGGTTTTACGACGTCTGAGACATCAATAGCGAGATTTCTTCCATCCAAGGTGTTAATTTTTAGCGACTTTCCAGTAAGAGCCTCCAGGAGAGACAATTTCTGGTGGATGATTAGATCATTCCCATCTCTCTTGAAAGTAGAATGGGGCTTCTCATCAATTACAAAGATCAGATCCCCCGGTAGAAGGCCTGGTTCTTGGTTGCCTTTCTCTGGAAATGTGATTTTCGTGCCTTTCTTCCAACCAGGCCTGATATCAATTGCCAGAACCTCCTCCACAGTCGTGGGCTTTCTGCAAATTGGTTACAAGAACATCAGCGCACGTACTCGTAAATAAATGAGGAAAGCATGAAACGGATGCTGTTATATAAGTAATCAAGAGCACTTGAGATATTGCATATAAGCACACAAGAATGCAAGATTTCATAGAAGAGCCACACTAGTACACTACTACTCAAATTAGTGTTCAAAAATATCATATTGCACGAGCAGATCTTATATTTTTATGCGATTATGGAGCTCTAGTCACACTTCTCACTGAATCCAAACTCTTTGCACAATGAAAGACATACTCAGCTGTCTAGATCACTAGGCTCAAAAGCGCCCTACTTGAAGTATTACAAAGCATCAGTCCATGAGACACCCACTTGGATCAAATACAAATTGAGCTTAAAAGTTCGGTTGTTTAAGGCAATGCAAAATTTCTTCTATCTATCTGTTGATCACAAGAGTAATGTACTTTTGTTCCCAAGCTAATGCGGGGCAAACTGGCAAATATGAGAAGTTTACACTTTACAGTTGCTCAAGCTTTGGCTGCTACTGGTGGTTGGATTAAAGAAAGGTTTACAGTTGCACAATCACCCAACGCTATATATATTCCATATTAAACCAGCGGAATATGAAAATCTAGGAAAAGCATTGTTTGATTCAAAACTCAATTAGCAGCATTATTATTCCTTCAATAAGACTCTGCATACGCAGTCACTTGACCAACTACAAGATACAAGTAAACAGAAAGAAAGAGTAATCAACTAAGCATCAACCAAGACAAGCTAGCATAAATGACCTGTCGGCAAAGGAAAATAAACCAAGAGCTGTGCTCACCAAGTCAACTTATGATTGAATCATTTCTCTACCCACGTCTTACTCTAGCTTAAATTATTCTAGATCGTTGCCGCTTACTCATCTTATTCTTCCTCTAAGCTGAAGCCTACTTTTATAATCACAACCATCATACCAAAGTATAGAATAATCAAGACATGTATGATTAGACCAAGAGTAGAACCTCAACATTGTGACATGGTCATCAAAAATATTGACTAATATATTTGTTTTCATCCCCCCCTTGACACTGCTTTCATGGAGAACATGTTCTCCGGCTGTTGCTCATCTATAAACGCGGTGACATTAAATCCGAAAGAATTATGCACAATGAGACACCATTTGATTCTTCTTCCCCAACATTTATGTACTTGGAGCCACGTCAATCCACATGGCTTCTTTCAGACTTTACCAAAGTAGGTGACTAATACAATAATACTGTATTATATTAGTACATTCATACAGATGCAAAAGCAATAAGTATTATGGCAAATAAAAGAACAAGCCCCTGTATTATCCCAACTCATTTGAGCTACTTTAATAGTTTCACAGCTGAAAAGTGAAAGAAGGAAATGTCTTTTCTTTACAGAAAGTATGCAAAGGAGACACAAAGGATGATAAGATGATAGAGACTAGTGTACATTTATGTGCAGAATGAGCTCACCAAATAACCCAATATGTCAATACTTCAGAAGCACACTATGGCACAATCAAAGTTAACAGCTTTCAATTCTTGGTTACCTAACAAATCAAAAGTTTACCCAAATGAGATTGTCCCAACGAAATTTCCCATCCAGATTTCACTATTTCAACATCACCATCACCCTTACCTAACAAGCTATCCAACCTGAGAATCCAGATTAAATTCATATACCCACATAAGCTATAGTAGTTCAGCTAATTTTTATTGAAATAAACCCAGATAAGCTATGATCTGGACCCACAGGAGACTAAAAATTCAACTACATCAACTAATCCAAATTTGACAGAAATTAGAGATGATGACACAAGTTGAAACTCCAGATAATCAAGTCACCATTACATCAGAACCACCAATAATATCAAAATCAGTTTAAAATTCAAATTGAAAAAAAGAAAACAGGAACACCACTAAACAAGAACAATTATGATTTAACAGACTATATTCACCCAATTATGACCCACATCACATAATTCAATAAAAAAGATTCAATTTTTAATCAACCAAAAAAAGTGTCCTTTCTAATCTTTTTCTCATCCACTTAAACTAATTTCACATTAAAAATTACTAACAACAAACTAGACCCACAAAGACAACAATTTACCCAATTTCAACCTTAATTCAAACAAACAACTAAAGTAACCATCTTTAATCAATCAAAATAACTATTACAACATTCAAAGGATTTTTTTCTCTATCCTTAGTTTCTTTAAACATAACACATGTATATCTTTTTTACCATATTGCTTAATTAGAATTTTGCCAAACTTATACAATTCAAACATAAAAACCCATCTTTTTTTCTTCTAAATGGGAATTTGTAGTATAACTATGCAAATTATATAATTCTTTTCAAACATAAAAAAACCCATCTTTTTTTTTCCTTCTAAATGGGAATTTGTAGTATAACTATGCAGATTAAATCATTCTTTCTCAACGATTAGTAACCATTTTTCAACCATTATAAAACTCAACCATTTTCAACCAATTACATGCATAAACATATTATGCAAAACAATTAAACTCGATAAACATATATTTAAACTCGACAATTCATTGGGGGTGGTCGGGGTCAGCATGCATAAACACACGAAACAATAATATCAACATCAACAGAATTATACAAATTACACAAAATAAAAACATACCCAGAATCATCAGAAACAATTCTAGAAATCTGCATCTTTCTCTTCGACCCTTTATACAGCTCTTCCAAACTACAAGCCAACTTATTCTCAACAGCTTCAGCTTTCTTCTCCTTTTCCTTCCTCTCACCACCACCTCGACTCCTCTCTCTCACCTCCTCCCTAGGAGACTCAGACGTAAACAGCTCCTCCAACACAACATCCTCCTCAGTATTATTCGTCCTGGCACTATTAAAGCTTCTAAAAGACGTAGCCTTCTTACTACTAGTTCTATCATTTCCAGCACGTGAAACAGAGGAAGGTGATGAGACATTATACTTCAACCCTTCTTCACCGTACAGATCATAGATCTGACGTTTGTTGGTATCAGATAAAACATCGTAAGCTTCACAGATCTGCTTGAACTTAGCTTCAGCTAATGGCTTAGTCCCACTTGGGTGTTTATCAGGGTGCCACCTCATGGCGAGTCTCTTATACGCGCGTCGTAACTCATCGTCGTTTACTGTTTTTGTTACTTTTAGTGTCTCGTAGTAGTCTACTCCCATTTTCGGGATTTGGGTTTTGTTGGGTTTGGTGTGTTTTTTGGTGATGTGATGAGTAATGGGAGAGAAAGGTGGTGAAGGTGGAGAGAGAGTGGAATGCTTGTTGTTGTTTATATGGAGAGGAGAGAATGGAAGGAAGGTTGGTTATTTTGGGGTGTGTGAAGGTGAGAGGTGATTGGTTGGGGGATTACACGTGGAGGTGTGGGATTGGTGGGTGGGGAAATACGGCTGTGAGAGAATGGAAGTTTTCCATATACGTAAGTATTTGTAACTTGTTGATGTAGAACTACTGTAGAAGTATGTAAGGAACTTATTGGCCAATGCCCCCCAAATCCAATGGGCATGTAACAGAACAGAGGACATATAGGGAAGAAAAAACTGAAACGTAATGAGTTTTAATTGAGGTGTAATCTGTGATGTAACAATTAATTTGAGCTAAATAAAGTATTAATTAGTTAGG
The DNA here is from genome assembly GCA_900322385.1 of Pharnaceum exiguum. Lineage (NCBI taxonomy): Eukaryota > Viridiplantae > Streptophyta > Magnoliopsida > Caryophyllales > Molluginaceae > Pharnaceum > Pharnaceum exiguum. Next base: position 14,034 of record ONZK01005251.1, read on the forward strand.
AATACGATATTTTTTTCCCCAGTCATATCACACAAAATGAAGGCATACATAGTGTACTAATATCAATCAGCTAACTAGCATTTTTCAGTTACTAAGAGGTTGTAGTAGAAGGTAAATACCAAATACTTTTTTAAGAATTGCTACTCGAGTATTTTTCTATTTGCTAATGCAATATGATATCTGCAAAGTGTTATCTAATAATTGATATTTGTTATTACGCAAATAGGACCAATATGTTTGGCAAATTAGCATATGAAAGCACATATTTTAAATCGAAAATCACCAAATTTGAATTGACTGACCGATTCGCCATGTCTAGTTACGTTGTTAGTAGCTCTTAGGTAATAAGGAGGGTAGCTCCTAAGTAATAATGGGGGTTCATTCTATTAGACTAAGGAAAATTGATTGGAACTGAATTGATCGAATTGATTGCTTTGAAAACTTTTGAACCGAATTGATTTGAATTGATCAAGTTGAAAAAGATTTGAACTTAATTGAGGTGAACTAAACTGAATAGCAGGTAGAATGACTAGTTAGGAAAATTGACAACCTTGATTAGTAATCTATAAAAGTAAAGCGAATTAGTGATCGCTAGATAGAGTAGTATTGTGTATCTAGAGTATAGTATCAACAAATTGTGTTTGGTCCAGATTTATCGGATTCCCTCCTACAAATACTTCTCAGTTCTAGAAGTGTTTCAGTTTCATTCTTTCATGCACAGGGTGTTACTCCCCTAAGATGGGGCCCCTTTATAATCAATTTATCTTTTCAAAAAAAAAAAGTATCAATAAATAGTAAAATTAGTATCTTAATCATACTATTGTTGGACTAAATAAGGATTGAATGTTGTCCAACTATTTACAGCCAATTTGAATTAAAGTGAGCTTTGTAGAGTTGAATATAATTGATCTATGAGCTTGCCTGAATTACAATGAACTACTCCTATTTGTTACTCCGTATTTACTTCGGAAGTTTATCTGAATTGAATTGCTTACGGTTGTTAAAATTTGAAGCTTATGCAACTGATTTAATCAAGGAATGAAGCTGACAAATTCTTTTTTTCAGAAATTAAATTAGGATTTGACTACATAAAAGTAAACTCAAAGCAATCGAATATTTGATAAATTAATTTATAACTGAAGCTAAATTGGATCGACAAAATAGGTAGAACGGTAGAACTGTAGAAGTAGCTAAAGTGACAATCCCTTTTCTTTTTTATTAGGGAGCCAGTACGGTAGTACTGGTCTAGAGGAGAGCACGTCGAAAAAGAAACAAATACAAAAGGATAAAATATCAGTTCAAAACAATAGTGATGAACTGAGAATAACTAATGATGTTCGCCTGTTCGGTCCCAAAAAATAAAAGGAAAAAGAATTGCAATGAGGTGGGCTAGAGAACGTGCAGGGGAGTAATTAGTGGAGAGAGGGGAGAATCTTCAAGGTCAAGAGTGTTTAGAGAGAATCTGATGTGGCGTCGCGAGGTGGGCAAATACTATACAGTACTTATACTGTAGCATGAAATGAAATGAAATGGGCGGCTGTTTCTAAATAACTGTTTTCATAACTAAGAACTAACCGTTAGCAGTGATTGTGAAGATTACTTTATTAGCAGAAGTTTGTTTAGTACACACAACTCATGAATCATGATGATGAATTGATGATCATCATCATGGTGCCTCTAAGGCTCGGACAATCATGCATGTCGTCTGTTAGTACTCTAGTAGTATAATGATAATAACTTAAGGAAATTTACCATCTTGGGTAGCTGACCTATAACATAATATCAAACTGGGGTCCAGAATATTCAATATACCAAAAACAGTATCTATACTTTTAAAATTTGTACCAAAATAGGACCCAGGTGTTTTGCGTCACATAAATTGTCCAAAATTAAGGTTATTTGAGTAAAATTTCATGCAGGATTTGTCAGCATTATTACATGTACCCCTAAAACAAGCAAATAAATGGAAAACATATTTCCCTCTATAAAATATACTCTCATTCTAATAAAACATAATTCCCAATTAAAAACATTATCCCTCTTCCTCACTCTTCTCTCTATGTCTTTATCTCGCAGTTTATCTTCACCTCAATATTGCTAATAAATCTTGCATGAAAATTTACTCAATAACCCTCTTTTTGGACAATTTATGTGACGGCAAAATACTTGGATCCCATTTTGGTACAAAGTTTAAAAGTATAGGTACTGTATTTGGTATATTGAATACTCTGGACCCCAGTTTGGTATTATGGTATAGGTCAGGTACCTAAAATGGTAAATTTCCATAACTTAATGACCACTAGTTTATGAAGAGTATGATACGAGTATATATTATCACTAGTAAGGGCTTGCCTGAATTGTAGTTGATAGGGGGATAATGTTTACTGGAGTAATGATTATTCGGATTTTCAGAAGTTTGGTATACAAGGAATAATAACTCCTGCAATGATTTCTCCCCCAACAGCAGTAATAGTTACCCCCTCCCCTTCCCTCTGAAATTATTTCCTCCTACCCATTCTCTCTCTTCCTCCACAGATCAGTGGGCTACAGTCTCATTTCCATCCCTCATCTCTCCACCTTTCACAGGCAAACCAAACCAACTTAATAACTCCTCCAGTAATCAATAGCCCCAGTAACAATCCCACCAGTGATGATTCCTGGCTAAATCATCTCCCCTGAATTATTAGGGATAATCCATGCGTGGCCTAAGGGTGTGTTTTGGTCGGCTGGATATATATGAAATGAAACTGAAAAAATTGAAGTAAACTGAAAAACTGAATGATGCTAAATTAAACTACAACTGAAGTATAGTACTACCGACGAACAAAACACAACCTAAATTGTTAATCTATTAGTACTACATTATTATTCATATTAAGATTGTATTAGTTAGTTGCAACAACTTGCGGCCTTGCACCATTATATTGGATTTGTCGTCTATCAATTGATTGTCGTAGCAGGCTAATCAAGAAATAGGGTTGAAATACTAAATACGGTAAGTTAGTATTATCACTGAACAAATTTTGGAAAATTATGGGCAAGTTCTCTACAGTTCAACTTGTTTCTTTTGATCGTTACCAGTTGTGACACCCATATCCATTTCTAACTCTTTGTATATCATTGGAAAAGTCTCTATCGTATGTTTATAAGTAATTGCGTGTTAAACAATTAAGCAAAAAGTTAAGTTAAGTTAAGTTATTAGAAGTTTAGTTCATCAATTCGTCTTTAGAAGCTGAAAGGAACATGCAATGCCCTATACGATACACCTGAGTACATATTGATCCTTATACAGCCGAATGCATATTTATACCTCAAGGAACATCCTTCTAATTGAAAGTGTATTTCTAAAATGCATTTTCTTTTTTAGATAATAAGGGAGCTGAGAATGAAAGATGGGTGTAAATAATTCAACAATGCACCTAGGTTTACAAAATGAGAAATTAACAATTGACAAACTTTAGCAGACTATTCTTTTTTTCCTTGAAATTTAGAAATAGAACTTGAAGAATCTATAAGAAACTGTAGTGTTTCCATTTTAAAAAATATATTGCCAATTTTTTTATATAATTTGATTCACATAACGAGTCTATTGTTTTCAACTTATAATAATTTCTTTTCAATTATATTAAATTTAGTTCAATTAAATTAAGACAAGTTCAATTCATCAGCTCGTATCTTGTGATCATAAGAAGTTATGATACAAAAAATCCATTCATAATTATTTACACTAGAAATGTCTTACTATATAGTTTAGTAAAGACTAATACTGATAGGATTTTGATAAATAATTAAGCGTCGGAACAATTAAACAAAATCTTTAGTTCAACATATTTTACTTCAATTTAGTTAAATTCAGTCTAATTCAAGTCAATTCTGTTAACTTGATTTGATAGAAGATAATAGAACAGATCCAAATGTAGTTCGTTCAACGCAATTTATTAGTTTACTTCAATATAATCAAATATGATTCAAAATGTCCTTGCTAAAAAGAGTGTACTTCGAGAAAATAGTGTTATATAAGTAGTAAAGAACACTTCTTCAACTAAAGTTCGGGGCTCGATTCTCACCCATCCTTCTTAGTGGCTTTAAAAAAAAACTTTGTGTTGTGTGTGAATGTTAAGCTTCTGGGATATGGGATACGCGATCTTTCTGCTATATCACAGCCAGAAATAGTAAGGAAACATGATGCATGTAAAGCTGAACACATGACCTGAGGTCCTGATGATCTCCCTCCGATATCACAACCAAAAGTTGCATATGAATTCATATCCAAAGACGGATGGTTTATGAAATCTTTTTGTACTCAAGCTTTTGTCGAATACAATTTTGATTGGATTATTGACCATGTTCATTACGAAGACGTATTTTCTCTTAACATTGCCAGCACTGTTCTGTGATCAAAGATTCAAAGTACTGACTAAAAGTTAAAGAACCATGTTAAATTTTCGAGAGAGATCAGAATAGTGATCTACCAGTATCTCCTTGCAGATATTTTGATTAACTTAGCAGGGATTTGTAAGAATAGAACTCGATCAGAAACTCCGAGACTATGTCGTTTCTTTAACTAGTTGACTTTTTTGCATGCAATAAGGATTGGTACTTCTAGGAAGCAGCTTAACCACTTCCATAATACATGGATATGTTTTGTTTAATCAAAGAAAAACCAGTTCGTTGGCCGACAATATAATGTAATTTAAAAGGGGAAAATGATTCTGTGGATAGTGTAGTGGCCGTGTGTGATGGCTTAGAAAGAAGGCAGGCATGCAGGATCAGATTGAAAAGTAAACTAAGGTTGTAATTAACTATTCAATTAACTTAATCCTAAAGTGTTATTTAAGTCATTCTCATGATTGGATAAAATTACTACAGTACTAACTTGCTTGTAATTCGACTTTTCTATAGAAACTTAATTAAAGCACGAAATGCAATTCTAGAACCTCAAAAATCGACCTTACTGTTGAATCTAGTGACAGAGTGATCCATTTTCGCATAAATATATAGTTAACTAAAATCAAAAAAGAGTGGTCTAGATATGAAGTTTTGGATATTCATCCATGATTAACTGCTACAAAGTATAGGGTTCCAGCCTAGTAGTTGAAGGAAAAAAGTTGTTACTTTTATGCTAGTTTTGATTTTGATCTCATCATGATTCTTGCTTTGCTGTACTATGTTGACTGGACATTTGATGTTTTGATCGTAGTACTAGTACTTAGCTTTCATTAGTGTTTAAGACTTAAATTATATCCCATCTTATATTTTATCCTCTCTGCTTTTCGCCTACTTTCTTTTGTTTGCTTGCTGACATTGGTGGTGCTAATCTCATCTTGTTTAATGCTCACTTTTGACATCTTTATTATGTACATTATACGAGTATAGGTTCATACGAGTATCAAGGAAGACCGCAAACAATCTTTCTCAGAGGATAGCTCACATATTCTTCTAGTTACAGCTATACAAGATTGGCAGTACTAATATTGTATTTAGACTTTAGTTACTCATGTGAACAATTGTGCAAAAGCTCTACTTCACTGTCCTTTCCAGAGAGCTAGTCACTCTTCCAATTTTAGTCAAAGTTAGAAAATTGCAACTTGTGAATGACCAAATGATAATTACTCTCGAAAGGTGTAACATGAACCACACTACAATAGGTTTAAGCAGTTTGAGTTGTATTCTTTTCGCTCTTACTTAGAAACTAAGCACTTGAACTTGTTGGAAGATAATGTATACTGATATTTTTGGGTCAAGGAGCTAGCCAAGATGGCGAATTTCACACTCGAATTGATTAGTAATAAGAAAAATACTGATTTTTTGATATGTACTCCCACATCGATTGATCACGAACATGTCATTTTTTTTAATTTAGTAAAAATAATAAGTTTACCTTAGCTCAGTTCAGCCCAAAGTTAGTTGAGATTAGACACAAACAAACGTGTGGAGATTAACAACTGATTTCTCTTTAATATGGAGTGGGGGTAGTTACACACCTCCAAATAGTGTACTTGGCAGAACAATCAAAATTCCAGATTTTTTTTTTTTTTTTTAAGGTACATTAAAAGTTAAGTGACCCTCCTCTCGAGGGTACCACCCAACGTGAATCAAAATTCCAGATTAAAAGCATAACATAGTAAGTATGTTGAAAAATAAGGAGAGTGTTAGAGTGACCTATCGGGTTAGAAAGTCGATAGTAGCACTCTCCCTATCTCTCTAAAATTAACAAAGAGATTATACAAATTTTAGAGAGATGTAGGCACATAAATTTAGTGGGTCGTTGACCCCGAGGGTTACCCAATTTTTACAAGACATTCACATCATTTTACTCCAAGAAATTGGCGTACATCATTATACGCTTGTGCTGATTCCATAAACCCGTTCCCTGATTCGAGGGGTTGGCGAAGGAAACCCAGAATTCTTGGAACCAACAAGATTTCATATGATGTAACTTTGTTGGTTAATCTCCCAACTCTTGTTCTTTTGTCCCTCTGCTTGCTTAAGAAGTAAGGGAATGTAGTCAAGCAGATGATAAATCCCATTGGGATGCTATGGCAAAAGATGAAATGTCATATGCTCATAATAATTGTGATATGTCAAGGCCCACTATTATATTAGGGGAATATTGTTGTTCACTCTCCAAAGCATGAGATTAACTGTGGGTTGAGGTTAATCATTACAGAACATCATGTAAGTGCCCATCTCTAGTTCACTCCTACAGTACATAACTATAACAGATGCTTTGCTGTTACTTGCTAGGGGCTCGTAGCATCCTACACCCCAAGGTTTGTGGGTTGTAGTAAGTTACACCCTCAAAGTTTATTTGTAACGATATACACCCTAATTTTTGTATTTGTTGCAAACTATACCCTTTTGTTAAACTAACCCAAACGCATCTTATAAAAATAATAGATATTTGGCGTTTAAAGAACATAAATGAATTTTTACCTTTTTATTTTTGAATGATTAGTAGAAATAAAATTGTTTATGGAAATAATTATTTTGGGTGAAACTAAGGACATATTGTTAGTGGTAATCGTATCTCGATGATATAAGTAGTCATCTACCCAAAATCTAAATACGTGTCTCTCTGAATATGAATTGAGAATAGGGGTACTTTTGGAGCCCTTTAAAACGACTCTCACTGAAACACATGGGCAAAAGTTTCTTGAATTTACAGGGATT
>ONZK01005253.1:8184-21181 GCA_900322385.1 Pharnaceum exiguum
TCTCTCGTAAACGCCTCACCTCAGGGTGACTGAGGTGCTAGGGACAGCGCCCTGGTGCAACCCAAGCCTAGGCGCGCTTTTTAAAATTAAGGTCACACGCGACACACATCAGATACAACACGACACTTGGACATTTCATTTTCAACCGGAAGCTTGAACTTTTTTCCAAAAAAAAAGGGCTTGTCAGACACTCAGACACCGTGTCTGATACGGCACTTGTCGACGTGTCTGAGCAACACAGGTCCTATGAAGATTCAGGTAGGCCAAAATAAAACTGCAGCGGGCCAGCAACATTAGCTCACACTTATATTCAATATATATACCTCTAGCGGGCCAGCAACATTAGCTCACACTAATATTCAATATATATACCTCTAAAAGTTCAAGATGCTCACAAGATAAAGTGAACTAATGTGGCTAGGTGGCTATTATTTTACCGAAAGTGACTCATAATATTTCTGCATCTCATAAGAATACAACCTCATCATGATTGTATTCAGCCATAGTAGTTTCAACTCATTAACTCTTGAAAAGTCAAAGGGAGTGTGGAGGTCACATTAAACTATTAGTAGCACTACGAATTTCACTTGAGCTCAATTGCATAACCAAGACAAATGTCCACGTATAACACCTACCACCCAGTCCACGAATACAAGTTATACAACAGGGATACCCCACACTTGCATCGACATAGCATGTCATTGGCGGGTGGTATTCCAAAAACTAACCAAATCCAGGGACAAGAAACATATGCCCATATTATATCCCAAATCCATAACTAAGTTAGACGAAGGCTTCAAAAATAATAGCTAGTCTTATTTATGTCATTTTTAAGAGATGTGATATACTGAATGTAAACAAGTTGGACAATAAAACATCCAGAGTGGGGTGGTTAAGCATCTATTCAGCCAAAACATTAGAATTGCTTATAATAGGGTAACTCACCTTGTATTTTAGAACTACTTTTAAGCACTGGAACCAGTAAGTGGCAGATCTGTAATTTTTCCCACAGCGACAGTTTTTCCTGAAATAAACAATTAAGAACATTAGAAGACAACAAAACGGAAAGAAAAAATATACGGGGCTCAAAAGTCAAAAGTCATCACCTTCTGTACGCAGCGTGAACCTCCCAAGCTGTGCAAAGTCCGAGAACTTCTCCACGCATATCAAATTGTTCACCTGAGGTTATATGTTAGGCAAGGAGAGAATAATGGCACCACACAAAAAATATCTAAAGTGCACCAAATTTCACAACAAAGCAGATGCAGCCTTGACATTGAACACCAGATTGCCTTCTTTTATTACACGAAATACATGGCACTACATCGACACGTAGTTTCAGAAATATATCTAGGCTTTGGCTAACTAATCCCATGGGCCGAAAACTCCCAATCGCCCTAGCGAGAAACAAACTTGGTCCCTCTCAGAACTCTTACGTGTTCCCAACTGAGCTACACACTCAGGGTTTAATTGCTTAATTTTATGTACAGTAAATTCCATCAAAACTTCTTGTAAACTGTACAGACCTTTAAAAAAAACTATGGTGATTGACAAAAAGCAAACTATTTGCGGGATTGGACAAGAAAACTGGTGATTGGGTCTACAGCCATCAGCTCAAGCTTTTGGTTGGAGTGTCTCTCTCAGAGGGTGGTAAGGTCCAAGCCTGCCAACCCCCTACTAACCTACTCAAATAATGGGGTACTTGAGCACATGGTTGCAGCCTTGCAGGCTACTAGCATTCTCAAATAATGAAATACACAAGCACATGGTTTAAGAGAAGTTTGAGCAATAACAAACTTCAAGCCCAAATGGCAATGATAAGAAATGGACCTAAAGTCTGGGCAAACTGAAAAATTAACTCCCTTGGGCGGTCTCCGTCACTGTCTGACATGCCACACCATTCCAGGATAAATGTTTTAAGTGTGAAGCATTATATTTACCCCACACCCTTGAGGTTCGACACATAATGAACACACCAAAAGGGAGTCCAGGAGGACAACTGCAAAAAAGTTTCAAAAAAACAAGACGAGAACACTAAACCTGAATACGGCACACAACAACAGCGCCATTCTTGACAAAGAGAATTTTCTTTTTCATTGGCTTCTTAGTCTTGGGATCAATCTGCTGCAACAGCTCAATAATCTCACATTCCTCAACAACCGAATGAATATGCAAGACAGCTTTATAACCAGCCGTGAAAATTGCCTGTAAGATAGGCAGTTAAGAGTAAGAATATTGTTTTGCAGGAAATTTTTTCTTCGTGCAAAAAAAAATGAACAGCAGAAATCTCCACATACATTATCTAGTAACTCCAGGATCTGCAACTGTGCAACAAACTCGTTGATCGCTACGATGGGCTTAGCTGCACATTTTTGTCAATTATCAGACAAGTTCCCAATCAAACAGACACAAGGGTACAAAACGCCAAGAGTAGGTTGAATTTCAAGAAGATATCACACTGATGGACTGACCATGTCCTTCACTTGCTCAGGATGTATACAGAAACTCAAAGTGCAAAATGGAAAAGCAATAAACACCATCTTGAATTGACTAAAAAAGCAATAAATTACCACCTATTTTACTTACATTTGATGCATATAGAAACACATGCTGCCATCTTGTAACTTGTTTACATATCGAGTCCTACTATTGTAAACCAAATCGGTATAGAATGAAGCTAAAACCAACCAAAATTCATAACACCAATCAGACATGCAGCTATATTCTTCAATGGTAATGATTCTTTTCAAGTGCTACCGATCATCACCAACAAAACCCCAAGGCCAAACAATATTACCCTTGATTCAAAACTTTAAGACCATCAGCTACTTTCCGACAAATAGGAAGCGTTGACAATTTATTGAGCATTTTGATCTAGGCCACCATATTAAAAAAAAAAGTACAGAACAATATGTCCTTGAAACCATACCTGGGATATATCTTACATTAAAAGAACCCAATCAAAATCTAACTTTCAAAGGTGAAACTCATATGAACAAGGACAAGGGTGAGAAACATGACTGTAAAAACTAAAGCGATATCTGTAAACTTACAAATGCTTGACAAGACAAAGCCTGATAATATGTCTTCTTCCTCTATCCCAGACAACCTAACACGTAAATTTTCACCAGGTTCTGCACGTTTCACTTTATCCTCATCTATGTAGATGGCAAGAACTTTCACATGCACCTGCAATAATCATGTTTTTAGTGACTTCCTGCAAGCAGAGTAAATGACAAGATTGAATAATAATGTAACATACCTTGTTTGGCATGACCAGCAAGGAATCACCCTCACGTATACTACCAGACTCCACTTTGCCCATAACAACAGTTCCCATGTCCTTGAATTTGTCAATAATGGGCATCCTGAAAATACAACAGTTCAAACCGAAGAGCAATGATATCCTGATTAACTTGAATACAAGTATCATAAAACAAAAATCATTTCCACAGAATCAAAAACTATAAATCAGGGGTTCGTAAACAATCTTGATGAAAATTTGTTACATGTCCAACCTCTACTCCCTATGACCAAACTACCAAAGTAAAAAACAAGTGACAAACCACCTATAAAATTAAGAATATCCACTCCAAGACACCAAATCCAAGATACCCAATGCAAATAATCCAGAGATCATGGGTCTGACGGAACATTACCCAGGCCTAACCCCTAGTTAAGATATTCCAAAATAGTATGTGTTATCACACAATCTAAAATGACAAACACCAGCGGTCTACATTCTTTCCCAAAATTTTCAGAAGCGGCGGGCAAAGAAGTCATCCCAGAAGAAGATAACACTATATTGCGCCTAGAAAATCTCAAACCACAAAAAAATGACACAAAAAACAGCATTAAAACCAATATGTGCTAAACTAGAACAAGATAACAGAAGTTCCAACTTCCAACAGCTCTTAAGCTCTACTGTGTTCTAACCGAATAGCGTACAATACATCACCCAGTTTGTCTTGGAACTGAGTACAAACACGGTTCTTGACAAAGGCATTTCTTTAGGCCAGTCCTGTGTTTGGTATCACTTCCTAAACAACAAACCAACTCTAAAAGGTAATGACTGCAAAGCATAGATGCACATTCTTGATCTGAAAGAAAAATACTACCAATTTGTAGGAAAAGTACCTAAAAGGACCACTTGGATCTCTGATAGGGACTTCAATTGCATCCAGAGCTTCGAAGAGACATGGACCATTCCACCACGGGCAAACGCTTTTATCCATTCTCGTTTTAATATTTGAGCCAACAAGACCAGATATCGGAAGAAACTGAACATCTGGAGAGGAATTAATATAAGTCAAAAATAGTCAGCAAGTAAGAAATATTAAATAAACCGGATACTGTTAGTATATAAACCATTTAACGTGCATCACCTTTCTTAACGTTGTAGCCAGAGGATCTCAGGAAGGGGATCATCTTTGACTCAATCTCATCATACCTGGAATGACCAAATATATTAATACAGTTATTATTATAATGTCAGGAACCACAAGAAATACAAAGTCCATAGTCGTAAATTAACAGAATCAGCTCTAAGGACAGGTAAAAAAAGTAACCAACCTTTCTTTTGACCACCCGACAGTTGGTTCATCCATCTTGTTCACCACCACTAAAAGTTTAGTAACACCTAAAGTCTTAGCAAGTTGAACATGTTCTCGAGTCTGCCCCCCCTTCTCATAACCAGTTTCAAACTCTCCTTTCCGCGCAGATAGAACCTAGACAAGTTTGATAAAATCCGTTGACATCATTACCTCAGGGAATGAGGAGAGATAAAGCACACAACCTAGCTACTTACCAAAACGCCTATATCAGCCTGTGATGCCCCACTGATCATATTGGGTACATAGCTTTTATGACCCTGTCAAGCACAGAATGGAATAAGCATCAAAATAGAAACACATGCGAGACAGAGACAGACAGACACACACACACACACACAGAGAGAGAGAGAGAGAGAACGACTAGTAAAACAGGATAAGGAAATCTAAGACGCGGGATAGACGAGATTCACCCATCGTAAACCCAATTGAATGGGAGGGGGGGCAGGATGTATGGAACTTTTTGAAGTTATCCAGATTGACCCTAAAATGCATTGTCGCAATGAAGTATATTAACTTCCGGCAACTTCACGGAAAATAAGAGTACCATAAGGTTATTCAGCCATTTGTCCATTATTTGAAGTAAACATGAAACAAATTATACATCACTAAATCAGCGTGCCACATCATTAAATTGTAAATAGAGACTGAACATTACACGTGAACAATACCCCTAAACAACGTGGTTTTAAATCTCGGTCGCGATTGCGGAAACAGGCGTGTGTCGCGGAATCGGCCTAATGCGCGTGCCGCGGAATCGGCCTAATGCGCATGTCGCGATGTATAACGCGGTTGTCGCGCTAAAAGTTGCTTTTAGTTGTTCTTATGATTTATTGGCCTATTATGAGTTATTCCATGTTAAAAATGATTAAATACTCATGTTAGGATTAATTATACCTTAACTAGTGTAAGGTATGAGTGTATACTCGAACTAAAGAACTACGGTGTACTAACAAGCTCCGATGTTTATCCGAAACTCCAAACACCAAGATTATCATACCATCTACAGATCTACTCATTATCTCTGGTTGAACATCTCGGTGAGATCGGTCTATATCGGCCGGTTCCGGTTATCGCGCTAACTCAGCCAATTTTGGAGTGAATTTCCTTTACAACTCGGCCGATCTGGACGCCGTGGGCGAGAACTTGACAAAAGGAAGGAAAACTCCTCTTCTTTTATTCTGAAACTTCCTAAGCTAATTCGGAGGAATAGAAAACTTCATTTCTCTTTATCAAACCGACTTCATTTTCAAAATCGGAACACATCATAATTATTTCAAAGATTGACGTCAACCATGTAAGTGAAACAAAACAGCACGGGCAATTTATTATAGTACTAGATGAAATACATGGGTTAGCCTAACCCTGAGTGGGTAGCTCAGTTGGTAAGACTTCTGAGATTTATTCCAGAGGTCCCAAGTTCGAGTCCCCTCAGGACCACCGGAGGTTTTACCGGTCGTTAACTTCAGGGCGCATGGGATTAGTTAGGGAAATCCTAGATACCCATGTTATCTAAAAAAAAATACATGGGTTAGCCTAATTGAAGTTTCAAGTTCTTACCATACAGTTCACAGGATCCAAACAACAAGCACATAATATGACATTAACCCCTCCCCACTTTGTTCTCTTAGAGTTCAAGCGATCATTTCAAATTGACGTCAACCAAATAAGTGCAGCAGAAATGACAGCACACCCCAACGGACATTATAATTTAGTGTTAGATAAAATTCGGAGTAGACTAATTGTCTTTTCAAGTTCTGACCATAACTCACAGCCTCACAGGATTTAATCAACAAGTAGACATCACCCCCTCACCCCTCCCAGACTTCTGAGGTATTCATTATATTTTTATGGGTACCTGACGTTTGTTCCCGTTACCCTTTTAGTGCTTTGACCGTTAAGTTGTCAGTCAAACTGTTAAACTGTTAAAATTAGGGGTATGTTAGACCTTTAACCCATCTCCTCCAAAATCCCTTCCACTTTAACTTTTCCTTTTATTTTCTTTTATGTTCATCTCTTTCCCCTTCTCTCAGCACATAGACAACAACCCTACTAACTCTGTCGCCATTCTCTGTTACCTCCCATGACAAGGTAACTCAAGCTTAATCCTCTCAATCAAATTCCTCAAATTACTTCCTACCCAACTAAAGATATTAACTTTACTCTCCTTTGACAATAAAGAATTCACCTTTTTCCCATCATGATGTTGCTCAACAGCCCAAAAGGCATGGAAATCAATTTCGAGAAAACAAAAAAAAAACATTTTGTTTTCTCTTGTTTTGAAGAATTCATTTAGATGGAGTGAGAATCGACTTGGGTCACAAGAGTTGCTCACCACTTTGATAAAGTACACAACAGCATAAACTTTGTTGCATCTAATACTTTATTGAATATAATCAGAAGGAGCAGATTAAAATAATCTGACATTTTTTTCAAGAAACAAAAGGATGGGTTCTTTGAGATATGATTATTAAGTATAGTATATGATATGATTATGATAAATAAAAAAGGTGTGATCTGTATTTGAAGAAGGGGTTTGGTTTATGGGCAGGTCCAGGGCCTATTAAGTTGAAAGATTTACATCTTTCAACTTTAGGTGATTATGGACTATAGCAAAATGGCTATGAAAACCTTCCAGCACTTCTTATTTTGGTGAAGTTGTTGGAAGTGAGTACTTCAATGCAGAAATGGGTCAATCTTGGAAACAACCTGTCTATTTTCTTAAACAGGGGTATGGTTACGTACATCCCGACCCCGAGCACCCCCATCTAATGGGGATACTCTCGATTGTTGTTGTTGTTGTTTGGTTTATGGGTATTTGGCACACATTAGTGCTCCTCCCTCCCCTGCTAGCTGTTTGTCCTATTTTTCTGGAACTGAAACGATGATATTTCTTTTTTTTATAGAAAAATAAGTTTTATAAATCAAAGTCAAAAGAGAAACCAAGGACAAGATGTCCTTTAGTCTCATAATAATTACGAAGAGTGCCAATTACGCTGTATAATGGAAATATGATAATCCTTAAAAGCCCCATTAGACTTTGCCCACATGGAGGCTAGGAATTCCACCCTCCCCCAAATAAAATCTACATTGTGAGAGCCCTTATCAAAAACCCAGCTACTGCGTTGCAGCCAAATACACCAAAAGATTGCAAGTACAGCACACCGCCATAAAATCCTATGGTCCCTTCCTCTCCCAAAACCAATATGATCAATTCTCAAGAAATCTTCCACTGTCGCGGGGAAACTCAAACCTCATCTGTTGTTTGGAAGAGTCTATACCAGAGAGCATGAGCCACGTCACAATGAAGAAATAAATATGGTCCAGTTTCATTACTTCTTCTACACATTATGCAAAAATATGGGGAAAATAAAGATCTAGGTCTACATTGCCTCATGTCATTAGTGTTGATGCGCTCCAAGACCATAGTCCAACAAAAGGCATGCACTTTTAAACGATGATATTTCAAATGTCTCCTTGATCATTCCTTGATATCAAATGTGGTAGAAGAGTTTAAAGTTGACCATTGAAAGAATAATAAAAAAAGGAATATGGCGCTTCATTCTTTGCAACAACTCACCAACTGACCAACATCCTAAGAGGGTAAAATGGACATTAAACAAAAAAGTTGACCAAAATCTTATGCCACGTCAGCGATTTTAACAGTCAAACTGTCAACTTAACGGTCAAAGCACTAAAACGGTAACAGAAACAAACCTCGGGTACCCATAAAAATATATTGAATATCTCGAATACCCAAACGTACAATATGGTATACAAAGGGAACCAAAAGGTAAAATTTCCATCTATTTAAGAAACAACTACCGCACGCGCTTAAAAAAGAGCGGATGCGCAAAAGGCTGACAGCAGATAAATCTCCTTGCGGAAAACAATTAACAACAAACGCAAAAAGAACCAAAATCAAACAAACCAGACAAGGTGGCATCAATAAACCAAAAGGAGAGGACATGCTTCTCACAATTCAAAATTCAAAATTCCCATTAATTGGTTTTTCCTCTATGAAACCGACCCTAAAGCAGCAGATTTCATCGAGCAATCATAATAACAAGGTCCATTGTTCAACTTGTTTCAAGAAACTTAGAATTTGTTGGCAGGTGCATGATATATGAATGCCATGTTGACAAGGACAAAAGTACCATGGGGCTGCAGCCCGACTCCCTAGCTCACCAAATGACTAGATGGCCAACATCTCACTGTCCAAACAAAGATCCCGACTACAAAACTTTAGATTGCATTTTAAACCAGAAAATAGAATAATACCACATCAAAACTATTGGCACAGAACATAGCAACTTAAAGTTATTGGTAACCACAATTGATGTCAGGCCACATAGTTATTGGTAACCACAATTGATGTCAGGCCACATAATGCTTACCAGCAGCAAAGCTAACACAAAATCAAGTCGCAAGAATTCTCTAGATATTATTAATACATCAGGACATCCTTACATGTAACATAAAGAAAAATATGCTTTTATAGAAATGCCAAACATACCGGTGCATCCAAAATAGTGAAGCGAGATGTCTCCGTTTCGAAATGTGCTCTTCCTACTTCAACAGTTTTCCCCTGCGTCCGAACCACATCCATTATATGAGTGCAGCTCATAAATCACGCCTCACATTTTCATATCAGCAAACAAAAGCTTAACGTGCAACAAATAAGGTTAAAGACAAAAGTCGGGCCAAAATATAATGTTGCCCGCACATTCACGCCCTGCAAAAATAGATACCTTGACTCGCTCTTCTTCATTAGTGTCCATAATATAGGCCATGTACCTAGCATAAAAGAAAGAATTTAGTCATTGCTTTTAAACCGATATGTTCTTCCATTGTATACCCAATGATTTCAAAGAGATACACGACAAAGTGCCCATTCAATTACCATAAAAGCGTATAGGGGACAATTTATGCTGCTGGGAGAGAGAAAAAGGGAGTAGCAAGATACACAGTAAACTCAAAGAGTTCCATCAACCAAGTGTTCACAACCTTATGACACAATTTCTTTGATCCTACTCTAACAAACCATGAAATTATCTCTCACATCCCCTTTAACCCTTCAATGGAAATATCAACACTATGGCTAGCGTGAGTAGAAAACACAAAATATCAATTGTAGCTCTATCATCAGCAAATCTACGAGAGATTCAAGATAATGTTTCGTAGTTCAACAACCACATAGCCCTAATTCCAATTCTAATTGGGGTCGTCTTGGATAATTTTTTGTATATATAAAGAAAAAAGATTTCAAAGTCAAAAACAAAAGTCTTGGCTCCTGGGAATAAGATCAGGTTGGTGACAAAAAATTACTTTCTCATAAATTGGTGGCAATTGGCAGGAAACCTTTCACAATTGCATACCCAAGAAAAACAGAATTATGGTTATCAAGATGTACTACAAGATAACAACATAAGATAGCATGTTATGATAACAACATCTTACAACAGGAACTAAATAGTCAAACTAAAATATGAGAGCAAGCAAAAGAAAGGGGACTCAGCGAAGGTACTCACCAGCTCTCTCTACTTTTATCCTTTGCTTCTTTTTCATACTTTTGGATTGTCCGGTCATCAACTTGTCCACTCAGAAAGAGAATTTGGCCTCCAGTTGTGGACTTACCCGCATCTGCACATCCGACAAGATATAGTTTATATGGATAAACTAACCACAGTAAGAGCAAAAAAAAACATGAAAATTTTCAAAATCGAGACCAAGTAACCATGAAAAAGTACATCATAACAACGCTGAATGAACATTGCCTGAAGCTCACCAATCAAAAAGGACCCATATAGACTGAATGAGTCAATCAAAAATGAAGATCCCAATTAGCCAACCTCAACTTACACAGCAGCAACTAAAAGAGAGAATCACAGAACAGTAAACCGTCTTGAAGATAAGCTGGATTCCAGAACCGAAGACAGAAGTCTGAAATTATGAAGTAAGAATACACAAATGTGCATGTGCACACACACGAATAACTACACACGCGCACCAGGCCAGCACACAAAAGACTTCCCCTCTTAATAAATTTTATAGAAAGGATGAAAACTGAAACTAGAATCACTATAGATTAGCAAAGCTATAGCCTAAATCACATCCAGTGACTGCATCCACCACAAGACATAAGCACAACGCAAGCAAAGGACTGATCAGCATCAGCATGGCAATGCTAAATTCAAACCGAAACGTAAAAAATGGAGACTGTCTCAGTTACACAAAGCAAGATGTGAAGTAAAGACAAGGGGTGGCAAGTCTTAAGACACAACACTCCTGACAACACCCATTCCAAGCAACCCAAGTGAGAGGAATACTAGAAAGTAATACACAGAAGAGATCATGTAAGAAAATGAAAAGCTTGAACACGTAAAAAAAAAGGTTAGCCAATAGAGAAGGCCAAGATGCATGACACCTTTCTGCTGCCGAACAGAGTACTATGCAAGGGAATCGAGTACGCGTGGGCATCGCGAATGTGAAAGGAAGAAGCATCTCTAAAATAATGAAATGGTGTAAGAAAATAAAACTCACCAACATGTCCAATAAACACAACATTCAGATGACGCTTCTTATTTTTCTCTTCTACAGTCTCTTCAGGAACTTCAATCTCTTCATGGATGGGAACTTCTTCATGGATGGGAACTTGGCCCTCATTTGCTGAAAAACAAACTCCTCAATCAGCTTCAAAAGATCTACTTATACTTTGCTGAAACATGTATAAGCAACCTCAACAGCATTTCAAATTACAGTACTTGGCTAAGTCGTACAGAAGGTTATGGCAGAATAATCACAATGATCCAAGGAATGGGATGGCATACCTGTTGAATCGAGTCGCTCCTGTTCAACATCTCTCCGTGATTCCTCTGTATCTAGAACATCGTGAAAAGAAGCAACGTAAATGACAAAAGAAGGAGCTACCACAAAATTGAAATAGCAATTCCTACCACAAAACTGGAATAGTAATTCCTAGTTCTTCTAGCACAATTTTGTGCTAGTTCCACAAAATAATAAGAACAGATATGTCAACGTTTCAACAAAAAATTAAAATAAAAAACAGTTCAACAGCATCTTATAAGGCATATTTGGCTAAAGCAAACATGGCTAATCAACGGAAACAAAACAACATATTCCGTTGTCCTTTGCTATCATATGCATATAATAGGAGTGTTTCTACATAAATAAATATACATAAACAGAAATAGCAGCACCCACCTTCGTCCATCTTAACTACATCATCAGCCTGGTCTTTCACGGCCTCGACATCCACCATCCCATTGTCTTCTGCTATCAGAGGGTAGGGTAAATCCCCGTTCATTTGAGCATTTTATTTAGGAAATTCACAAAAGTGGTGTGTTGTAAATGTTCTCCTTACCCGATGAATCGAGCTGCAAGGCACGGATCTCTTCCTCTAAATCTGCAACATGTGGAAAGAGATGATTATTAAAAAGAAAAGAGTAAACAAGTAGCCGATAGAGAGAGCTAAAATCTGAATAATCCAAATTATCCAATACCTCAACATAAACAAACAGAACCCTAGCTAGTAGCTACAAAAAAACAAATTGGAAATAGAGGCGGAGAGGAAGTTAGGGAGAGAGAAAAAAAGGGCTGACCTTCTGTCCTCATGTCCGCCGCCATCATCAGCCGCTGCACCTTCTCTTCTCGGGAGGTCTGTCTCTGTCTCTTTGTTTCTCTCCCTTAGCTTTCTCACACACACTTTGTTTCAAGAGTGTTTTAATTTTCAAGGTTTTGCGTCACAGTTCACACCCACTTAAGCTTAACGCAGCAGGTAGCAGCACCGCTATTTTCTTTGGCGTTGCGGCGTCCCTTATTGGAGCCCAAAATCACACCCACTTGATTGATTTTGGGCTCTGATCTTGGGCCTCAACTTCTTTTTTTATTAAACTTTTCACGCAATGCAAGAGCCAAGAGCTATTACTCGTAATACTTTCTTTTTTTTAGAAATCACATAATAATACTTCTTTTTTTATGGGACACATCAATACTACTTTTAAACAAACATAATTGTGCGACAATAAATATGTCAATTAGTGGTCCTTCTTGTGGGAGTACAGATACAACAATCAAATTAATATACCAAATTGGTGGTGACGTCACTTAATAAACAAAAATAAAAATTTGGGTGAGACCGTCTCACACTAAGGTTAGTGTGCGACGGTTTTGTTTTTCTTTTTTGAAATTTTTTTTTATTATGGGGTCATTTTTCAGTTGTATGGGGGTCATTTTTCAGTTTTAACATTGGGGTCATTTTTCATTTTGTATGGGGTTATTTTTCAGTTTTAACATGGGGGTCATTTTTCAGTTGTATGGGGGTCATTTTACAGTTGTATAGGGGTCATTTTTTCAGTCAGTTATAT
>ONZK01005255.1:5245-15940 GCA_900322385.1 Pharnaceum exiguum
GACTACTATTATCACTAAATTTAAGATAACTTTACTATCAAAACTTTTTTAAATCTGATATTCATGGTTAAATAGTTATGGTTACTCATGACTTTAGTTTGTTGTGAAAATTGATACTAGAGTAGTAGACTTGCAATTTGGTATAGTAATTGAAATTAGCTCTATTATAGAGGTTATTCTTAACGAATCTGACATTTTTATTTGGGAGTTCAATGTGACTCATCGGGATGAATTTGGTTACACACCCTGGTAGTCCTACTCCTACTCCCTTCCATCAACCATCATTGCATCACAGTATCGCGTTATGATTAAAGGTGAGAAAAAGATAGATATCTTACTCTAATCACATTTATTTTGGATTCAATTCTCTAATCACATTTTAGAGACAGAGTTGAAACATCGGATTAGTTCTGGTGCTTCCATCATTGACAAAGGAGAAATTAAAATAACATATCCCCATTAACGTGTCTCTCAGTGAACTAGCCAACAAGTTGTATATAACACGACGACCCATTAAGAAGCTACACTTCATCTCCTCTCCGGTCTCCTCTATTCCACTCTCTCTCCACCTTTTCATTTCCAAGAGAACAAATGTCGTCCGACATTAGTGGGAGAACCTCAGAGCACCCATCAACGAGAAGCACAGCAAGTCAAATATCAGAAGAAGAGTCAGTTAAACTTAGTCTTGATTTAGTCTCTGCTTCCAGACATAACCTTAAGTTCCTCCGTTACGTGGCTAACTCTGATTGGCTGCACCACCCGACAACTCTCCTTGAGGCCATTCGCAGGTCGATCTTCTCTATTTCTTAGTATTTCATATTTTCTTTTAAATTGTATTTATTTACTCGTGTCAAGTTAGTCATTGCATGACGACTTAAATTACAAATAATAACGTAACAATAGCTGTAGTTCTAGTTCATATATGTAACGAGTTGAAAAAAGTCGGTCCAAGTCCACCCTTTTTCATCAATTAGCTATAACAACAACAACAGTGTAATCCCCATTCAATGGGTGCTCGGGGGTCAGGATGTACGCAACCTTATCCTTGTCTTACCCCGTTTAAGAAAATAAGGAGGTTGTTTTCGAAATTGACCCTAAATGCATTGCTGCATCAATTAGCTATTTAGCTATAACCCGTTACAAGGAGGATGTACGCAACCTTGCACGCTTTTGGGACTTTGGTTATATGCTTAATGCTTTATGTTACCTGGAACGACCGGCGAATATGCGTACAAATAAAAGAATTTATGAAAATGTAAATACAGTATGATGTAGTATGAATTTCAGTTACCGTCTTAGTGAATAGTGATGTCTTGCAAATAAAGGTGAATTTTTGGTTGTGACTTGTGAATGATGAGTTAGGTACACATGTATATTTTTGGTAATAATGATGTTTGTCTACATTCTACAATGTCTCAATTTGGGAAGAAAGATATGGTGGTTGCAGACTTGTAGTTTGATCGGTTGGTCCTTATGAATAGCAGGATACAGTGTCTGACTTTCATCAATTTTTTCTGCAGATATGAGGAGCTATGGATGCCGTTGATCTCTGACCTTACGGTTGGGTCGAATGCCGGTCCACCCATGATCCTCCCTCCCTTTGATGTTGAGTGGGTCTGGTACTGCCACACCCTAAATCCGGTATTGGTTCCTCTTAAGTTGGTTGTAAAAAAGATGTTATCTTTATCCCGGATTAGTCGTCATATTATGGTGTTGCTAAATTGAATTAGATTATAGCATCTGGAGGGAGGAAATGCACAAAATTTGTCCTAAACATCATTCTGACATCGAACAGGTCCACTACAAGAGTTATTGCGAAACTCGGTTTTCAAAGGTGATCGGGAAACCAGCAATCTTTGACGAGGAAAATGAGGAGTATGCAGTGACTTGGTGTAGGGAAATATGGAGAAATCGGTACCCAGAGGAGCCATTCGATAATGAAGTTGATACTTGTAGAGAAGGGAAGAAAATGACCGCGAATGAGGTTGTTTTGATGGAGGAAATGGCAAAGCAGAAGGGCTTATACGAGAAGTTCTTTTGGGAGCCATATATGGATGAGATGGTGTATCTAATTGCTGCAAAAAGAAGGTACAAGAAACTGCTGCTATTGTTGATGCAGCAAATGGAGGATGATGGTGATAGTGGTGGTGGTGGGGGGTGTAACATTTTTGTCCCAACTGTTGATATTTTGCTCATGTGGCTCACTCACAAGGTTTGTTCACATTGGTCCCCTAATCTTGTTTTGTTGTCTTAGATTTTCTGTTGCTGAGCATACTACAGTTGCTCTGAGTCTAACCTTTCTGTTATAGTGGAAAAGATGATTTCATCATATGGACGGTATTTAATCTTAAGATATGATAATCATTGGATATATTCTGCGTACTTTATAACTTGAATTGTGTTTTCACAATCATCATCTTTGTTTTCACGTGGATAAAGAAAAAAGTTGGCCTGAATTATTGGTATGCTGTAGCCTGTAAGTCTTAGTGCAAAGAAATAAGAACAGTATGAGCGCCTCCCACTATCATCAAGTTTTTATCTCTGCGTAATAAATAAAGTTATGCAAAGCATAATCAGTAGATGGGGTGAGGCTCCTGAGGGACTGGTCTTGATAGAGAGTTGTGTGGCTAAAGTTCCAAGTCATCCTGAGCTAATTTTCTTACGGAAATTGTATTCAGCTTCATTCAGTTCTATTTCTTTTGGGGATCTCATTAGGTAATATTCGTGTGGACGAAATTTACATAGTTTGATTCATTCAGAAGGATATATAAAATTCATGTAGCAATCCAAAGATAACTGATGTTGGTGTTGAAATTTTGATAAGTGCGGGGTGTGGTGGGGGAGAGTAATTTTGTGAAGGGAATTTCATTGATGGTAAGTTGGATCCCTTTCATCCAAAGTACAACCCCTTGGGGGTATTTATAGGCCTTAAGGAGAACTCTAGAGCCTAATAAACTAATGTAAATATCTTAGCTCTAGATGATTCTTACAAGATATTACTAACTAAGTCTAGATTATTCTAGCTAGATATTTGTCTAGTTAATATCTAGCTTAGTCTAGATTATTCTACAACACTCTAAGATTTTTTAGATTATTTCTAACAGTTGGCAGCTCAATGTGTGATGTTCTTAGTGAGTCATATGTACGTGATCTCCAAGAATGATTATGAACCAACTAACCTTAGTCTCATCTGAAGATTTTCTTGGTCATTGTATGGTGTGGTGATGACTTCAATTTATATTTCATAACGTGATAATCATACTTTCATGAATCTCATTGTCAAATATATAATATTCACATGAACTAGAGCTACCCAACAGTATATGCAGCTGACACGAAGCACATGGAGGATGAGCTGCCGGTAAGGTTAGCGGGCCCATGGGATTCAGTTGAGGAAGAAGACATAAAGAAATTCAAAAGGCTATGGGAGACTACTTTTGATCAGCCATATGAGAAAGCAGGGGGAAGGGTAGCTGCTGATTTGCAAGGTGGTTGCAATCTCCACAGGCCGGTTTACTGGTTGGTGTCAGATACAGATGTCAATACAAAATACCCGTCCTTACATCCAAGATTCTTATTAGAGGTTAGTTGGGCCTTGTTTATGACTGGATATTATTAATTATTAGAAAGTTGACTTAATTTACCTTGATGGACATCATTAATATATGATTAAGTGTCAGAGTCTCGAGTCTCTGTATAGTGGCTGTTGTGCTTTGTCTGTGCTTAGTCATTATCCTTCCGCTAGTAGTTGGGTGTTTATGTTATCATGTGGCTGCTCTTTTAAAAAAGAATCATATGGCAGAGGACAAGCTCTCTTGGTTGAATAATCAATACTCTATTACATGGTGGTCAATGACTGAATGAGATTTGAGAAGCCGTACTAAGTATAAGGAATTAAGGATAATAGATATTTCAGGTTATGACAAGTCCAGGGATAAATGTGACGGAAACTTTCCAAAGTGTCTTGGAGAATTGCCACCTGTTATTGACACTTCTCTAAAGTATAGGAAATGTGGTCATTACTTAACATACACCAGCATATCCAACCGGGCATGTATATCTATGAGAAAACGACTTTGATAATTTAGTATGATTTATGTAAAGCAAAGTAAGCTGCCCTTAAGCTTTGGCAGTGTTGTTTCAATCACTTTCCATCCATGATGATAAATGATGTGAACAAGTCGTGTAACATTCAGTTTATATGTCCTTTGTGATGATTGAAGCTGATAAAATATTCATGTTAGTCTTAATGTTAATTTGGGTAGAATTTGGACGAAATTCATCAAGACCTAAAATCAGTGGTCTGAACCTTTAGAAAGCTGTAATGAACTGGGATCATGTCATATTTGGCCGTGTGTATCAATATCGTAGGTATGCTTGTATGAAAGTCAGAATGTACTCTTTTACTAATGATTCACCAATTTATTTATCAGGTATGTGTGTTTGTGAGATTGAGGTCACTGACTGATGCGGTACTAACAGAGAAGACACGGGAGTTCTTAAGGCTACAAGTCCAACGATGTCACAAGGAACTGAAGCTCGAAAAGCCTATATCCGAGCTCCTCTCTGAGTCATGGCTGAAGGCATGGCATTTATATTGTGAGTTTGGAACGAAGGGCATTGACCTTGTGATCCGCTACCCAAGCAGCCTATGTTTCTCGGGCGCTAGTGTCCTGGACAAGGTTTCATTCTCATGGAATGAGTTGCTACGTGCACCTTCTCTTGCGTTTGGAAGAAATGTTGATGAGAAAATCAGGGTCTTTACCTCAATAACTCCACCTGTTCAAGCACCATACCTGCTAAAGTGTGTTCCTGACCGTGTCACTGACGATTCTGGGGCCATGATTTCAGATGTGATGCTTAGACTAAATCAGTATCGGCCACAAGAAGGTCGTTGGTTGACTCGCACTGTTCTGGATCATTCTGGAAGGGAGTGCTTTGTGGTTCGCCTAAGGTGAGGTCTAGTTTTAATGTCGCCAGTAGTGTATTTTCGTTGAGTTGATTGTCACCTTGTGCTACAAACAGTCTTGTTTAAACCTTCCCACACCCTGCAGACATCAGATGATCGGACCATCTTTGTAAGCTAGTATGTTTAGGCTACTTATTTGTAGCCCGCCTGTTGCTAGTCATTCTAAAGGAGTTGATGTAATTTGAAGAAGAGGGTCAGCTCTTGAGTCGGTCTTTGTTATAGACCTGACCTCTATGGGTGGTTTATTCGTACATGATTAATGGAGTCTTCTAGCTAGTGGTAACATTCAAAAGGAAAGGGTCCATTTTGATTTGTCAGGGTGTCCCAGTCTCAACTCTTAAGCTCGACGGATGTAAAAGTTTCGGAGTTTCTGGTGTAGAATTAAGTTTTAATTTTGCCTAACCTTTGTGTATTTGATTGATGGTGACAGACTGAAAGTGGTAAAATAAGCAAAACGAAGCAGCTGTTTCTAGACAATTTAGTTACAATAAGGTTTCAAATTTGAGAATAGATGAATAGCTTATAGCTATATAGCATGGTTGATTCTGCTAAAGCTTTCAAGTTACACAGAGTCTGCAGAGGATTTTGGAGGAGAGGAGGCGAGACTCCAGAGACAGTAAAATGGCAAGATCGCATCATTGAGATACGCGAAGGTCCGTGGTCTTATGTAGCTGGTTCTACAATTGGAAAAGCCCCTGGTATGCTACTGTTATACATTTGAGCTTCATTCTCTTGCTGACCCAAGCGCTCTGCCAGCTAAATAGTCTTCACTACTTGTAACAGATAAAGTGGTCGGTACAGCAAAGCCTAGGGAAGAATCAAAAGAGGGAAGAGCTTCTTGGTTTCTGTCAACTGGGGATGAACTCACAGTTCAATGGGAATCATCAGCTTCCTTGGCAACTCTTAGCTTCATTCTTACTAACCAAACATCTGAATATTCAGTAAGTTTGAGAAGATAAATTATCACTATATATGCTACTGATAGTCACAAATTGAGCAGATTAACAACCTATTGCCATATCCTTGTGCATAAAGCGATTAAATGCTAGCATGATGACTGAATAATACAATTTTGGCAGGTGAAGTTGTTAAAAGGGCGGAAAATGCAGTACGAAGTTAGCACAGAGGAGCAAGAAAGACAGCACAAAACGCAACAAGAAGCTGAAGAAGGATTCGTGACTCTTGTCAAGTTCTCAGATGAGAACCCTTGTGGAAAAGCAACCGCGCTACTAAACTGGAAGATGTTGGCAGTTGAAGTAATGCCCGAAGAAGATGCAGTATTTGTGCTTTTGTTGTGCACATCCATACTTAGAAGTGTGTCTGAGATGAGGAAGGAAGACATTGGAGGATTGCTGATTAGAAGAAGATTGAAAGAGGCTAAGCATGGAATGAGAGATTGGGGGTCTGTTATATCTTATTCCTCTGCATTGGTTCCGGCCTCTTCGCCTCACATTCAACCTTGGTATTGGGACGCTAAAGCTGTGTTGGCTCATGATTATGTTGCGGAGGAGAGGTTGAGCAGGTTGAGCCTACCAGTACCGAGTCATTCGTTGGCGGAAGGGGGCGATAAATTATACAAGAAAGGTATATACTCGGGAGAAATGAAATGAACATAAAATCCTAGATGAGAGAAACTTATGAAGCATTTGTTGGGTACAAACGTTCTTCAGGCCTCGTTTCCTCTCGGTTTAGATGTCAGGCATACATGTACAGCTTTTGTGTAATTTTTATGATTTGAAATAGTGCACAAACATAGAAGCTCAGACTTGAGACATCACTAACAAGGTTATACTGAAATTTAATTTGAAAGATTGATGTTCTTTTCTTCTTGGGCCAAATCGCAGTCGATGCCCTCAGTGTCCACTAGTGGAAGTTCTAGTTTTGGAATTCAGAATAGGTGATGCTGTCTATGTTATGGAAACTACTTGTAGGCTGTAGCAGACTAGCAGCTAACTCATTGCAGTTTTTATTCAGTTGAATTTAATTTTTACCCGAGTACCCGGTTTGGTTCTTGTGAACAGTTTGAATTAAATTTCTACAATATTCTGGCCTGCTAGCTGTAATTACTATGTCTGTAGAGAACTTCACTCACAGATTATGATCCACAAGTTTTATGTACTCTGCAATTGTTAATCAGTGTGTTCTATTATCATTTTGCTTAATGCATAATGCAAGATAATTTTTTTTTTTTATTTGACAAAGATAATTAACTACTCTGTATAGTTAAATTTTTTATGAAACTCCATCAGTTTTTTTTATATGAAACAATTGATGAGTATTTACATTTTTGGTCTAGTGATTACAGTCTTACAGGTTACAGCAATGGGAAAACATAGTATGTAAGCAGCCAAAGAAATACTCCGTATATGTTAGCAGTTTCCCAAGTGGTAAAAACAAAGTTCCAACGGTTTGTTTGAGTTTAGTAACAAGATATTGCCCCAATATGGGAATTCCTGTGTCCGGGCTGTCAAAAAATCTTAGCAAAGATTCACACAGATCACTCAAGATTTTTATTCCTCATCAAATTCTATCCCCATAGTAATTAAGTTTCCTTTTCGAATTTCTACTTCAGGAAAAAAATATAAGGAAAGGTATTGCTTAATAAAAAATATTAAACTAATTATCAGTTTGCCGTCACTAAAGCTTGACAATCACGGTGATGGAGAAAAAACCCACCATCATAACTCTGAAAAAAAGGATTAATTTAACTTTCCAAATTCAATCTTTCTTCCATATTTCATCTCCGCGTTAAAAATTAACTTTCCCAAATCTACCTCTCACCTTGGCGGGCAAGCTTACAACGGCTCTTTTTAACCACCGACCCACCAATTCCCCGCTCAATTTCTCAATCTAAAGAAAACCCACTTTCAGTCTGAGTTTTAACCCTCACCGCCACACCTCATCACATCATTATATATACTTCAATACCTCTCACATTGCCCTTCTATTTTCATTCTTTCATTAAATCTCTTTTGCGTTGATCAGTAGCCTTTCTCTTTTCTTTTACATCACACATTACAAACCCTTGAATCTTGTTCTTTCCCTTTGTCACGGCAATGACATCAGTAGCCATGGAGAACAAAGCTGCTGCTGGTGTTAAAATCCTTCGTCTTTTCGGGGTCAATATAGATGTAACGCACTTGCTTTGTCACGAGGAAAGTCGTAGTGATCATCATCTTGTCAAGAAACCAAAACTTAGCCCAACTGATGATCAAAGTCAAGAAGAAGAACAGAACAAGATTATCATCGATGCACAGCCCATAAGCTATTTTAACCCAAACACACAACTTGTTGTTGCTATGAATTACCCTACTCTTCTTCCTCCTCCTCCTCCTCCTCCCAAGCTTACCCAACAGCAGATGCTTGATCATATCGAAAAGAACTTGGGTGGGGATGAAATAAAGCTGGTTATTCAGAAGGGTCTGTTGCGATGCGACCTTGACAAACATCAGGGTCGGCTTTCGATGCCTCGGAAGCATATAAAGGAGGAGTTCTTGAGGGAGAACGAGAAAGAGTGGCTGAACGCTGAATCAGAGATATTAAATAACAAGAATTCCCTGCCTGTCCGCGTCATTGGCAGTAGAGGCGGGGTTTACGATCTTTGCTTGACCAAGTGGGATTATTCCAAACGCAAACCGGAGGATGATAGTACTAATGTTGTTGATGGTGAGCAGCAGAAGAGGAAGAGACAGCGTACATCAAGTGATGGTCCTGGTTGCTCGTATGTGCTTCTTTCGGGATTGAAGAAACTGAAGAAACATACTGATCATCAAGTAGTTAAGCACAAGAAACTCAGGAAGCCGAAGGAAGAGAATCCCCTGACGAAGTTAAAGGAGGAGAATGATGCAAAGGAAGGTGAGGTTATTCGGATTTTCTCTTTCAGGAAGGAAGATAAGCTTTGCTTTGCAATTGTTAGTTGAAGATGGGTGGGTCGATCAGAATTGAAGGTATATATATATACATAAGGATCACCAAGGATGCTGATTTTGCCTCAAGATCTCTGGTTTATCTTTTTGTTTGTGATTTTAACTAATACTAGTAGGAGCTCCTAGGGTTTTAAGTAGTTAATTATCATTCAATTCATTGTTTGGTGTACCTTAATTACTGTTGTATTTTCTGTTATATTTTTGTCGACGGTACTTCACCAGTTATTGTTTTGGGGCCAGTAGTATGTCGTCGCTCCTAGCCTAGCCTTCTATGTCATTGGATATCAGCTTATTCATTTAGCAGGTTTATATTTAAGGAAATCTTTTGTTCTGAGTTCTAGTATCTTATTCTTGCATGTAGTATTTACTATGAAGTGGGTATGTATGCAAGTTCATTAATTATTGTAATGTCTTGCAATGAAAGAATTATTCATGCTTCAAATTAAACCTGCAGTTTCAGAAATTTTGTTGGATATAAGTTCTGCTCATTGTTGAGTTTTCTGCAATATAATGGAAGTATAATACTCGTATGTCTGAGACTTTAACTAGGTAGAAAACTGCTTGATCTTGCCAGTACAGTACTTCCTACCATTTTTTAAAGTATCAAAGCAAACCAGTAAGACGGTAAGTGAATGTTTGGTGGTCATTACTGAATCAAATTTTGTCAAATCTTAGACAGACAAAACAATTATTTACAAACCCAAACTATCAGTCCTCACATTCATTATCAGCTCACTGGCATTCCTTCTCAGCAACCTTCATCCAATTTTCAATCTGTCTTCACAGAGTTCTTGGAGGACTAGCAATAGCTTCAGATGCCACCAATTCAAGCAGTAACCATACACCAAGCACAAAGTTAGCTACTCTATTTGCAAGCCATTATAGAAGCATAAAAATCGACTTAGATTGGTTCGAATGTGAAGCAAATTAGTTCTGATTAAAGTCAGAAGTGCGCTACAAAATCAAGCAGCAGGGTGACTTACAAACGGAAAACTAATTCCGCCAAATGAAAAAGAAAAGAGCACATCCAAAATGAAGCACGATTCTTCTCTACTGCTTGTACAGTTGGGT
Organism: Pharnaceum exiguum; assembly: GCA_900322385.1. Classification (NCBI taxonomy): domain Eukaryota; kingdom Viridiplantae; phylum Streptophyta; class Magnoliopsida; order Caryophyllales; family Molluginaceae; genus Pharnaceum; species Pharnaceum exiguum. Next base: position 15,212 of record ONZK01005255.1, read on the forward strand.
GACTATTAGTGTGAAGGCACCTCATTAGGTGTTCTTCAACTTGAAAAGAACCTACAGTACTTGACATGTATTTTAGCAGGTTCTTGGCCAACGCCCCTGAAACAGTGTGTTCCTGCACATAAGTAGAATTCATTGTAAGATGATAAATGGACACTGCCACTATATATGCATAGACTAGGGGACTCAACTTAAACCAAGAATTTCTCTTGCTATGTGACATTTCACAACTTTAGCTGAAGTAAGAATTGCTCTTGCATTGGCAGAAAATTGTTAGACATTGTCTTATGTGAATACTTGATTTTGGAAAAAGAATTTATTTATGTTTCCATTAAGATATGTCTTGTGTAGTGGTGTGGTTATGAAATAACTCTTTACAACAGTAAGCTTAAGAACAGTTTTATTAAAATATTATATACTTCACCTAAATAAGACACAAGTTCGAAAAATTATTATTAGTAACCATTGTGTTATCCAAAATATAGAACAAGGCTCAATAAAAATCAAAAATATATCGATAATTACAACATAACACTACTCGCTTTAATTTAGTTCAACCAACTATAAAATTACAATTATCCAACTATGATGGAGTGGCAATAGAGGGTATATTTAATTGGATATTTTCCATTTTGGTGCCCTGAGGTTTGGGCTAATTATGAATTGGTGTCCCGAGGTTTCGATATTGTCATTTTGGTGACCTGAGGTTTGGTTCCGTTAGCGTTTTAGTGA
>ONZK01005256.1:0-10215 GCA_900322385.1 Pharnaceum exiguum
ATTATACTTAATAAAATTGGTGGCGACTCCTAAGCATTAGCATTCAAACCTACCCACGCGGTGGACAACTGGGTTTACCTAGAACCAAACGGGGATTACCGATCTCCCATTAGGCGAAGGGGCCCCGAGCGTCTACAGTCCTGTAGCTCCTTTAAAGTCCAAGCGTAGAGTTGAAGCCTTTCTCTTTTGTATGATATCTCAGTATTTCTTGGCAGACGGCTTATGTGATGATGATGAAGCGGTTGTGGCTCACCAAGTGTTGTCAAAATATGGCTTTCTATACCTTGAGTTGGAGAGAACCCTTCTTGGCTTAAGAAGGTTGAGTTTTAATCCACATGGAGACTTTTCAGGAAGTCCCTTTCTCGAGCAAGTAATTCTCACTTGAAACTCTTTGCCGTTCTTTTGTTATTAAGACATGAAATAATGTTGTAAGTATTTTGTTGTAGGTTTGGCTTGTAAAACATCTTGGACTAGCCTCTTCTTATCATGAAGCCGCGTTGTATTTCCGTAGTCATCCTTGTCGAAGTCTTGATGAGTGGAAGGAGTTTATGGCTTCTCTCTATTGGTGTCCGAAGAGCAAAAGTCTAGTGAACTAGCTTTGAACTTGGTTTTATTTTTGTTGGTTCTCTTGTTCTCTCTTTTTGTCTAGATGCCCTTTTACGGGTTTTCAATCTAGCCACTCTTTTGTGTATTTGTCCTAATTGTTACCTAAGTACATTGTCTTGTAATGATCAACTTAGCAGACTTCATCTCTCGTTCTTTATTTTTCCTAGATGCCCTTTTACGGGTTTTCAATCTAGCAACTCAATCAAAAAGCAATAAATGAAATGTAGCATTATCAATGATGCGATAAAGTGAATGATGAAATAAATGATAATACATGTATTATAATTTTGCAAAAACTCGTAACACCTTTTGAAAACATAATAAGATGATATTATTGCAGTCGGGCCTTTTGCAAAGGTTGCCTACGCATCCTTTTCAGGAACCAGGTTGCTCGTAGTTCAGTTTGCCAATGAGATTTTTCTGGGGGAGCCAATGGGTCCGGTTTTTAATGGATCCATTGGGTTTGTTTTTTTTTAAGCGTGACAATAAATAAATATGAAAATATTTAAAAGAGTCCATTGCAAAGCAAATGGGTTCATGCACTTTTAGGGCCAATTTGAACTTGATTTACTCTTTCCATAATAACTCAAAGATAATATTAAAATGGTTTTTCAATTGTTTTCATAATAGTAATAATACTAGTAATAAAATTGGTGGTGGCTTTGTTCAATAGCATGCGCATTGAACCCATCTAGCGCGTAGGTGCATGCAGGGCCGTTTTTTTAACCAGTGCAGCCTGGTCGACCGCACAGGGCCCCGCAAATTTGAGGGCCCCAATTAACATGTTTCCCTAATATGTACTAAAAACATTTCTGTCGCAACAAAAGTCCAGTGCAGCTCGACTGGTAAAGGGAGGGTAAAATGCTGACCAATTTGTTGTCCCGCGTTCGTCTCCCCTTGCACGCGGCCCTTTTTGCTTTTCAATGGTTACTTATTGTATTACAGTACTAGTGCAGAACCCGTGCGATGCACGGTTTTTGAAAATAAATGTTTTTTTAGTTATTGATGATTGACTATGTTGTATTAATAAATCTTATATGATGAAAATTTGTTGTACCATGTTAACTTTAATGTATTTTTCATGTTAGACCGGTTCTTTACAACTTTGGTGTTTTTTTTAGTGTAGTTGATTTGTTTTCTATTCATTGTAGTTTTTAAAAATTCAGCAATCAACTTGCGAACGTTTTTTTTCTTTCAATTAAACTGGAACTGAACTGTGAAAAAATAAATGATTTTGAGCAGTAAGTAGTTTAATTAATTTATTTTTTATTTTTAGAGTTTTTTGTACAAAACTATCTACAACTTATGCTATTTTGCGAAAAACTACCTAAGAAGTTTTTTCTTGTAAGAAAGTACCTAAAAAGTGCAAGTCTTTGGTCAAACGGTCAAAAAAGACGACAATACCCCTGAGGATGATCACGTGCACCTCACATGCCCTCTAATCCAGCTTCCCTCTTTAATATCCTTCAATCACTTCGGCCACCCATCATCATCGGCCGCCGCCACCGCCACCGCCAACATAGCCACATCGGGCCTTCAAACACTCAAATACAACCACCACTACCCTCCCCAGTCGTGCGTCCTTCCTCCATTCTCTCACTATCGACCTAACCCAACTTACCACCCACCATCAACTCCCAGCGCCAACACGAAACAAGTACCAATCAAAGACTTTCGTCCTCCAAGACCAACCCGACTACCACCCACGTACATCGCCTAAAAAAAAAGTAGAATATCATGGGATGTTGGGAGGAGGGTGGCTGCCACGGTTTTAGACATGAGAGAGAGTGGAGTGAAATGGAATGAAAATGGATGACAGGGGCATTAATGTCTTTTTAGACACTTTGACCAAAGACTTCCTCTTTATAGGTAGTTTCTTACAAAAACAAACTTTTTAGGTAGTTTCTCACAAAAAACCATAAGTTTTAGGTAGTTTTGTACAAAAAACTCTTATTTTTATAAAGTTTAAGTTCTAACTATTGGAAATTAATCTTTAATAAATATATTTCATATCTTTTAGAAAGATACCCTAGTAGTTTAAGAAATAAATTAGTAGGGGTATTGCACCCTATTTGTCATTATTTTAATTTTTTTCATTACCTTTTGAAATAAAATTATACATATTATTTTATTAATTAAACATAGGGTTGATGTTTCATACTAGACTGTGCCGCTAAATGGCGGCCCAGTCAATAGTGAAACCTCAACCCTATTTACTTATATCATAAAACCCTCATTAAAAATATATTTAGAAATGATACCATGCAATACATTAACTGAATTGTAAGATATTGAGCTGAATTGATAATACTGGATTTGAAGTATAAAATTGTAAGAAATTGAGCTAAACTGGAAATAACTTAATTTTTTTTGTTTTAAAATTAAAAACGGACTGAACTCAACTTTTTTGTCCTTCTTCGTCATTTACGGTATTTAACAGTAAATGATCTTTTAGTTGTTGTTGAACGACTATGATGTATATTTAATGAATTTCATATGATTAATAATTGTTGTACCATGTTAATTTTAATGTATTTATCATGAAGGTCATGTTCTTTACAACTTTAGTTTATTTCGTTCGTTTTTCGTAGTAGTGCATCTGACTTGCAAACATAAAAATGTGTAATTCTATATTCGTTCGTAGTTATTATATTCCTAAGCGTACAATATTGATATGTTTTTGATAAATTTTTAGTGTCTGAACAAAATGTTTCTTTTTTTTTAAGTTCATTATATTTTAGTTTAGTTAAATTCACGTCTAAAGAGTTGGCTCAAATTCATTATAATTAGATAGAGATCATTTAGTTGAATTCTCCACTTTTTTCTTTCTTTGAGTGCCACTCAACAATTTTTAAAGTTTTTTTTTTATTTAGAAATATTATATGAATTAATGAAACAATTGAATAGTATGCACTTGACACGTTACAATTAAGTTAAACAAAATAGAGTTCAAGTTATAAAAAGTCGTCTACATTCGTAAAAATTAGGCCAAGTCGCTCATAGTCAACTTACATCAACTTAAACTTAAATAAACGTAAAAGCGAATTAACCCCAAACAATTTTTCTTCAAATAAGCTTATTACCACAGTATATAAACACATGAGTCAATATTTTGAACAAAAATCGAAAATACAATCAAATTTTGAACATGAGACACTATACGCACCTTATCAAGCTTCTTCGGGAAAGTAGTCGTTTTGCGTTTTGATAAGCAAAGTAAATATCCAGTAGGGAAATGTACTACATAAGAAGTACGTACTTGATGTCCAAATTTGAATTCTAGCAGGTACATAAATACCAAAATGAAAAAGATGCTCACAATAACTCTTTTAATGAACAATGCTCTCTAACAACTCGTGGGCTATGCTTTTCTTTGGATGAAGAAAGATCTTTATATGGGCTAAAGAAATTGGGTTGTTTGCGGGGCATGCTATGTTGTTGGATAAGGGATGTGTTTTCCTTTTGGAGATAGGTGGGTTTATAAAGGATGCATTTTGTGGATGAGAAAGGTAATTTATGCACAGGGTTATATTCGATCAAGCTGGAAGAATTTGTTTGCAATGGATGACCATTGAGTGGACCAGAACCAATGAATTTTAGGCGCTAACTTTTGCCTGGATGCATTATCTTGAGTGATCACTCCGGTGGGCTAATATCTCGTTCTCTTGTTTTCCCTAGGTCGCCCTTGCGGGTTTTGAACCTAGCCTCTCTTATTTTGCTTTTATGTCCTAATTGTTGCCTAATTTCATTATCTTTGATGATCGACTTAGCAGGCCTAAATCTCTCATGCTCTCTTTTTGCCTAGGTCGCCCTTGCGGGTTTTCAACCTAGCCGCTCTTTTTTATAAGCAAATCGAAGATATGATTGGTGATGGAAGGTGATAAAGTGCATTGTGTATGATTTCGAGATAATGGAGTAGCTAGTGCAAGTGAAGTCAAGATAGAAAGCTTGGATGATCGTCTTTAGAGGACCTAAATCTCTCGTTCTCTCGTTTTGCCTAAGTTGCCTTTCGGCTTTCAACATAGCCTCTCTTGTTTTGCTTCTATGCCTTTATTTTTGACCAAGTACATTGTCTTGGATGATGGACTTAGCAGGCCTAAATCTCTCATGGTCTCGTTTTGCCTAGACTGCCTTTTACAGGTTTTCAATCTAGCCACTCTTGTTTTGCTTCTATACCTTGATTGTGTTTCAACTTGAAGTCTTTGTTTGCAACTGATGAGGATAATGAGATCAAGATGAGGCAAAACCCCAAAACCCGATTTATAGTGGTGGTGTGATCATGATATGGAGCTTTGAATTAAGCTCGTCTTGCGTTACTCGTGAATGGCCATGTCTTAGTGTAGACTGTTTGGCCTGTGATACCTTTTGTAGTGCCTTGAAGGTTTTATGTAGTGATGTTAACTCTCTTTTTATTTGTTGCAGATGGAGCATCTCGGTCTTATCAAATCAGCTTCCCCAATTTATCATGTATCGGGTTTTCTTCGCAGAGGTTGTAACTTGAAAGGCTGCTGTAGGGATGGACTATTTGAGCTTGCTTGGATCGTTCAAGTGCGCTCTTTCATGGTAGGACATTAAAACTGTGAAGGGATGTGGCCACTTGACTAGCCACATTTGCATCCCTATCTTGGAGCAAAGCACATTTGTTTTCCCATGTCGACTCATGAGCAAATATGCTAAAGGAAGATTCTTGCATCTCTTGATAAAGAAGGTGATAGCTCATGTTCATTTGGAGCATAATATGCAATTGTGGGGCGCAAATGGGAATGCTCTATCCAGTTGGGTGCTACCAAGGATTGCTGAGAGTACTCGTATTTCTTCGTTTTGCTTGGCATGGATGTATGACTACTCCTAAATGTGAGGAGTATGGAGCTGGAGCTTGAGGAGTGCAAAGTGTCTAGCGACGTGACGATAATGAGGAGCCTCCAAGTAAGATCATAACAAGTCTTCTACGAGTGAGGACAATCTGAATGTGCAGAAATAGGTAGCATAGGAACTTTGAGGAATAAGGAACTTGTTTGCTATTTGCAGTAGTCGTTCTTTGTTCGCAGTTGTAAATAGGGTTGTGGTGCCCAAGTGGTCGTACCTTTTGACTCAACTTCCATACTCATAAATGTAGAAAGCTTTCTGATCGGAGAATACATGCAACTTGGAGGGTTTTTCGTTTATGGGAAACACTTGGTCGTTGGTTTCAACCACTTGTGCAAGCTTGCAACTCAATGGGTATCAAATGTAGGGAAGCCTTCCCTTTTTGCTGCTTGGTGGTATTTTCAGTTGTGGTGTGTATCTCGATGTTGCTTGCAGGATTCTTCGATAGGAAAATGTGCATGCCATGTATTTGATTAATCTCATTTCATTAACCAATATAATGTGAAGTGCAAAGTTGATCAACTCTTTGAAATCTCTCAATTACAGTAACAAATACCCTTTTACAATTTTCATTCCCAAGTAGTACATATTGCTATCAGTGACAATTAATTACGTCCCTTCTAGGAAGGTCAATAACTGATTGCTTCTTCATGTAGCATACTAAAATAGAAAGAATACAATATAACTACTAAGGGTAAAATTTTAAACTTTGCAAAATTTGATTTCATTTACAAAATACTTGGCCTTAACCATGAATATCCTGCACGATCTGTCTATTGTACTATCTTGAATATGCCATAATGTTGCTGCAATATTTGTTGGTCTTCCAAAGTAACCAAAGATGATAATGAGCTCAATCAGTCTAACATGTTTAAGAGTTGTTTCAAACCTCTTCGTCTACGAAATAGACTTTGTCATCAACTGGGGAGGTGTGGCTTTTGCTACTTTGTATTCCTACATGAGAATAGATGTGAGGCGTATCCAGGGACAAATTTCCATAGCCGGCTTTTGGGCGGTTTTAGAGGTATACTCGATAATTCATTTCTATTCTTTGACTCTTTCATGAATTCTGACAAGTGTAGTCATGCAGGCTCGGTTCCGTCATTATTTCCTGAGCTTAACTTCAGGCTTTTCTACTCCTTTGAGTATTCCGGCACTTGGAAAAGAGACATCTGGCACTCGCATCTATAAGGATACTGGAGCATTTCATCGGGCTTTGTATGATCATGGAGAAAAGGCGGTAAATGTCCTACAAATGTCTCTTGGTTGTCATTGTCTTATGAGCTGAATCGATAATTCTTTGTAATTCTGTTTTCAGGTGGACTATAATCCTTGGAGAGTACTCATGACGACTTTCTCAACGCATATTATTCATGAGTTGAGTCGTAAAACCGTAGTGCTCATGGGATTGTTTGATTATGTGTGGTGGTTGGGAGAGAGACCTTGGAAACAAACCATGGGCCTTAGTAAGCTGTATGTGCCGGACGATCCTCCGTGTTCTATGTTCTTCTTGCGAGGTTTATCTATGGAGCGTCTTGATGTTCTTATGCACGGAGTCCTTAGTGCAAGACGTTTGCAGATGGTATCTCAGGAAAACTATGCATATTTTCTGACTCGGTTGCGTGGTCCTTTAGTATGTGACCAACCAGATGGTGTTGAAAATGTTGCCTCCAATGCGTCCTTGGCAGGTTGACTATGGTAATGGCATGTCAGGAGAATTGGTAGAGGATTCTGATGATGACTGCGAAGGTTTGCCTTTTCCGGAACAATTCAATGCAGTGAGCCCCCAGTATATCTTTGCAATCTTAATCTTGGAATACACGGACTCATACTCCATTTTTATTTTGCAGCTAAATGTTGGCAATTCTCGACATGTTTTTACGCTTATTGGCTCTCTTAAGAAGGTTTTGCCGATTGAACATGCTTCAAGACATAGTTGAATTTTAATACGTAAAAGCATTGTAGAAGCCTGATGTAAATGGAATCACGGCCTCTGAATTTTGCAGCAACCTGTAAATTTAGTTGGTGTTTGTTTATTTGTATTTTAAACCCTAATGATCATCCCCTAGACATGGGTACTTTAATATGACTGGATATTTCGAAAGAGAGAATTATAAGATAAAATCTGTATTTGTTTGAAAATAATAATTTGCCTCATTGTTTGCCTCAAGTATGAGTTAAGGTAACAAGTATAAACCGGAAACCCGAATTAGCATTTTCAGGAAAGCATTAATATGGAAAGGAAGTTTAAACGGAAGTTAAATTCTCGTTTTTTCGTTCTTTTTTTTTCGACCCTGGCGCGCACAGCCGGACTCTGGCGCCAGCCGCCGGCTACGAGTCGGTCCCTTTTCGTGCGTCGGTTTCTTGCCGTGTATGAGTCTTCATGCAACTATAAATAACCCCCTCCTTGACTCTAATTGTTCATAATATTTCACAAAAGTTTGCTTTTCTTTCTTCTCTCATCATCATGGGTGCCCTTCTCAAGTGGTTAGCTTCTCTCTCTGAGATGGAATTGTGTGTCTTCAGTTATTATTATCTCCAACACATACGTTTTCTCAGTCACTTTGTCTTTAATTGGGATTTGTTGAAAACAGCAGCTACTTTCAGGGATCCTTACAAACATGTTTTCCGATTTGGAGATGATGAAATATGTCCTCTTCCTGAGGAATTTGGTGGTATTCTAGGCTTCTCCAATCTTGGTCCTCCTGCACTGCCTCACTTGGGTGAAGATCAAGCATCAGTCTTTAGGCATGCCGTGATCTTGGAAAAGGTAGAAGCTAGCAACATGGTTGTGGAGGGAGAAGTAAAGCTATTTAAACTTATTCAGAAATTCCGTCTCCTTCCTGATGATTCTTTGATTGTCCGTCATAAGATGAAAGCTTTGGTGTTCTGTCTCTTGTCACAGTATTTATTTGTGCATGGTTCTGACAACACAGGTGATATAAGACTTATGAGCTTGGTGAATCAGATGTCGAATGGGCGTTCAATCATGCCTCTAGTAGTGGGAGAGACCATACTAGGTCTTGACAGGATGCATGCGGATCCGGATAGTAGCTTCTCTGGCATCCCTTTCCTTTTACAGGTAAGTAACCTTCTCTTTTGTCATCCTTTCCTTCATTGTGTGAATAGAACATGATTTTGTGTAACCTTTATTTTGTAGATTTGGATTATGGAGCGGCTTGAACTTCTTAATCCACCTCCCTCTTTTTACATGCCTTCTATGTTGCTTCGGCGCGGTCGGGATTTTCCTCGTAGGAATGCTATGCAATGGAAGGAATTCTTATGTTCCATTATCACTATCAAGTGGATTATCCCTTGGTGGAAAATCATGATGATGAAAGGGTGTCATGATAGAGTGAACCATTCTGTCCTTATTTGCTTAATTCAATGTCTTTATATCTTTCCTGTTAGGCTCTTGAGGCAATACGAGATGTGGCAAGTGATTCACTCCAATGACATGACTTCTGTAGCTTCTTATGAATTGACCGTGAGAAATGCAAAGCGGTGGAGTGGTGGAATGGTGCTCCCAATTGGATGATTCCTCATCGTATCCAAGGTATAAACATTTCTCCTGAATACACTTATCTTGGATGAATTCGTCTACTACAGAGATTAGAAAGGAATCATTGGAGAGTGAAGCGGCCAGGCGAAATCTGGAGGTAGATTATTCTGTCTATTAGGTGATGTCTAAGTTCAATTCTGTAGTAGTGGGAGGAAGCGGCCTGCGATAATTATCTTGAGTTAGTAGTGCCCGTTGAAAGTCTTCTGAAAGCGGTGTTGAGGAAACCCCGTGAGGCTCATACTTTGAGGGAGAAAAGGAAGAATGATCATGAAGTTTCTTCTTCCAGACCTCCTCTTCTGAATCGTCTAGTAAAAGTTGACAGACCTTCTTGTAAGAAGAAAACCCATGCCATAGTAATTCAAGACCTTCCTCCAAAAAAGAAGTTTCTAAAGATTTCCGAGAACAAAGTGTGCAAGCGTAGCGGCAGAGAGTCCACAAATAAGGATCAAGACAAATCCTCCAAAGGCAAGGGCAAAGAGAAGTTTGAGTAGTTTCAATAGTTTTACTCATGTCAATTTAGAATAAGGCGTAAATTACACTTGTGGTAGTCTTCTAAGAATAAGGCTTGGTAGCAATTGTAAACCATCCATTTAATTTTGCAATGAATATCGTCTCTTGTTCTCTCGTTTTGCCTAAGCCCTTTTTACAGGTTTTCACTTAGCCTCTTTTTATGTGGATACCCTTATTATTGCCTAAGCCTGAAAGCTTAGCGCGTTTTCTTTCTCTTGTTTCCTCGTTTTGCCTAAGCGCCTTTTACAGGTTTTCGCTTAGCCTCTCGATTTAGAACTAATAATGACATCAATGATATGGTAAATTAAATGATGATGTTTGCATAATATATTTTTGCAAAAATTCACCAGTCTTTTTGGTATTGGTGCAATCGAGCCTTTGTAAAGGTTGCCTACATATCCTTTTCAGGAATCAGATCGCCTGTAGTTCGATTTGCCAGTGGAATTTTTTTTTGAAGAAACCAATGGGTCTGGATTTTGTGGAACCAATAGGTCCGTTTTTTTTTCGAAAAATAAAAAAACGTAAATAAGAAAGCCAGTGCGTCACAAGTCTTGACAATGTGCGAATCGAGCCATAAAGCTAGTCGTGAGTGTTTGCGAATCGGACATTATGCAATCAGGTAAACATCCGTACCATCCTTCGGCCGTTCCTTCCAACGTGTGCGGAAACAG
>ONZK01005257.1:8325-21129 GCA_900322385.1 Pharnaceum exiguum
AGACTCTCATTCTCTCCCTTCGTATTATTTTCTTTATATTATGTACAATTTACTTCGATTTTTTTAAATTAGAAAAATCCAATGGATATCCAATAACCCGCTCCATCCATGGATATGGATATGGGCGGGTGAGAAAAATTGTAAATGGATATGGAGCGGGTGATGGATGATGGAAAATAAATGGATATGGATATGGATCTAGCTCCACCCGCTTCATTGCGATCCCTAGTCATAAGTCAACTAATAATCTCAATTAGTCGAGACATAGTAATTCTGACATGTTTGACTCAATTTAAACCAGCTTGATTAAACCAGTAATCTTCACCTTCTTTTCTTTTCTTTTTAATTTAGCTTGCACAATAATATATGAAGCCATTATGGACAATTATAACTAGTTATATACAGTATATGCAGGTCTAATCCACCTCAATATGTTAGTGTGCCAACTTAACACAAACTTGTCAAAAATGCCAGTACACTTGCGGAGAGCCGACATCAGGAACTATTGTCATAGACTCGAAGAGTCCTAGATAGACTCATAGTGCATGGCTACTCTCGCCTCGAAGGGCAGCAAGCAACAACCATAACATTTACATGGGGGCTGGGGTAAGTCTTAAAGTGAAAGACTTCAGATTGAATCATGCATTGAGGTGGGCAGTAAAAACAGTGTTGGTATGAATATTATGCTGGCTCAATGGCAAAGCTCATTCTCGCGCGTGCTAGAGGTCCGGTTTCAAAGCTGCTTTGGAACAAATAGGGCTCGCAAGGAACTTAATAAGATCGTTCCGGGCTATAAGGGTTGAAGTAGGGATTATTCCCAACAATATTTGAAGTTGAGATTATTTTGGGATAATCGGCCGAAGTATGGATCATTCTCAGCAATTTCGGCATTTTGAAAGAATAAATAATGGATCATTCTCAGCAATTTCAACTTGATATTTATCAAGTTATATCAAGTTGAAAGTATGAAATATCAAGTTTGGTATTCAAAAAAATAAAAAAAGTTCTAGGCCCCCACCAGTATTGATGAACAGTATCAATACCTTGTATTAGTATAGAATTGATCCTCCTTGGGTAGTGGTTTGAAAGAGTTCACCATGCATGGCCCCCTTATTGGTTCGAATTAGGTTGGATTTTTACACGAAAAGGACTACTAAATCTTGTGGGTTCCACTTAATCAGATAATCCATTGTCCTACATGATTATGCGATTATTTGATTAATGTTTTAGTGCTTAATAATTATACCAAATCCATGTTAGTATATTCTAACAGCAAATGAACCTGCTTCCACCTCTTAGCAAAGTGCAACTGGTTATGTGCATTCTGAATAGTTTCTAATCCCGTGGACCTACAATCCTACATGCATGCAAGGAAATCTGGTAACAGCAGATTACAACGTTTGTTTAAATTTAAATTCCGCGAAATTGATAATAATCCTATTTTGCACGATGATTTCAAAATAATTCGTACTTTAAAAATCATTGTGAATAATCCATACTTGAATCTTCATATCCCAGATTGATCTAATTAAGGTTTACAACGAATTTTTTCAAAAGCTAAACCTTATATGTATCATACCCAAGAATTATTATTTTGTAATAATCGGCCGACATATGTATCATACCCAAGAATTATGCCAAATTTTTCCGAGTACGCATATCGACGTATCCATGGTTCTTGTGATTTGGGTTCAATTGGGTTTGAGTGATAATTGTTAGTGATCAGGTAAATTTTACAATCACCAATTTTCACATTGGATATTGGGATTATCATCAACGCGTGTGATAACTAATATTTTAGCTCAGGATCAAGTTAGCAATTTAGCGCCAATTAATTAGTAGGAAGAATAATGAAGTTGGAATCACTGTTTTGAAAATCGGACTAGACAAGGCAGTTTGATCAGTTCACCGAAAAATCAGCAGTCTGGCCGATTTTTAAATCTGGTTTAACCAGATTGGTTAAAATAGGTCAAAATCGGTCAGACCTACCTAAACGGTCGGTTCAAACCGGTTTTCGATTATAAAAAAATATTTTAATATATTTTGATAATTTAATGTTTAAATAATTTTAAAATATCGATTTCGACCGGTTTGTAGTATAGTTTGAATTAGTTAAATCGGTTGAACCAATGAACTTGTTGAGGGACCGATTCGATGACATGTTTGGTTTTCAGAACATTAGTTCGAATTAGTAAGGTTAGCTATTTTGCACACGATATAGTTATAAGCTGTAAAATGATCTAAACTAACTTAAAAAATAGATAAAGATATCTTGAATATGAAGGAGAGAATAAGGGTGTGTTTTGGTCGGCTGGAAATATAACTGAAACTGAACTGAACTGTAAAAAATTGAAAGTTGCTGAACTGAACTGATAAAAACTTAAGGATGTTAAAATTATAACAAAAACCGAACTGAATCGAACTTAAAAAAGCTGAAAGATGCTAAAATGAACTGAAAAAAACTGAAATGAACTGATCATGAACTGAAAAAAACTGAACAACAGTACTACCGACGAACAAAATACAACCTAACTTATATGATATAATGTTCATGCATGTATGATCAGTCTAATGATACTCCCTCCATCCCAAAATTTGATGTTTTTTCTAGGCAAAATTGATGGATAATCCCATTTCGCTCGATTATTCCAAACAATCCTAACTTCGTCGTATCAAAATCACAAAATTGTGGTCAATCGTTCTAACTTCCATTTATTATGTTGTCAACTAAAAAATTATTGCATACTATATTAATTAGGAGCATAGAAATTTACTTTCTGTTGATTAAATAGTAGGTAAATAAATGATGTTTTCTTCATGTGTAATATTGTTAAAAATGACATTCAGTTTTAAGACGGACTGAGTATAAGTTTACTTATATGGAGTTCGGCTTGGCTTCATTGATCAAATTAAATTAGTAATTAGTAAGTGAACAGTTTATGGTTATAACTAAGCTCGTTGTCTCACCGCTAATTAAAGACAAAACTTCACAAACCCTGCTTGTTGAATGTCTCGATTCATTATCAAAGATGAAGTATGAGTCATGATTTCAGCTGAACCAATAATTACCTACGACAACACAATTTATGTTGCAGAAGCAGTAGTACTATAAATCGGCCTCCAAAAATGCAGCAAGTCTTTGGTACACCGGGTGTACCGGTACACCCTATAGATTTATAACTAATTACAAAGGGATTGACTAATGACATTAAAAATGTGACTAATGATAAATGTACTAATACTAGTTATAAATCCATAAGGTGTACCCATACACCCGGTGTACCTAAGAATTGGAGCTAAAAATGTGTTGAACTTGGCATACGTCGACTTATAGTGGAAGGCGATATATAATGGAACTATTATAGGAAAAAAAAATAGAGGAGCAAGTTGGTTGGCCATCCAAGGAAGGAAAAGCATATGGTCAATCAAGGAATTTGTATAAAACTCGACAAAGTTTGAAGGAGGTAAAATTTGTCATTTTTATGGAAGAAAATTGAGCACGAGATTGGATGGCCAACTATGGTCATATATTTGTAATGAAACTTTAATATGAAACCCCTCATGAATGATCTATAGAGTTAGATATAATATTTTTTTTAAAAGAATAGGAGTGCGCCTTGAGAGGAGACCCTCAAAATAATATATTTCTTACCTTTATTTTTTGAAAAAAATATTATTACCTACGGCCTATGAGGAAGCAAGCAATATTAATTATCCGTGTGAATATTAGGTCTTATTATTAAGTTGAATATATCAAATTAAGAGCTCATGGAACCAAAATTTAGCTGCAGTCGTATTTTTCTTTAGTCTGGGTTGAACTCAAATGCATTGACGAATAAATTTACAATTTTGCTAAAGGTCACAACGTTTAGACCAAAAAATTTGTCTAAACATGACCTTTTTGTTATTAGTGAAAAGATGGAGGACTTATTGAGTAAAAACATCAAAAATCCAGAATTTAAAACGGGTTTCTAATGTATTTCAGGAAAGTTAGAATTAGTAATCTCAACCTATGTTTACGGGCTAACGGCCATACGAGGAGTACTATAGACATGATCACATGGGCCTTCGATCTTAATATATTGTTTCCAACAAAGAAAAATAGAAGAAGAATATAATTGGAAAAATTAATAAAACTAAACTTGATAGAAATAATAAAACTAAGCTACTTACTCGGCCGGGTTCCGGTCTACCATACATAAACAACTCTTGGTACCATTTCCAACAGTATTTTGAGCCGCAAAGGTAATCGCACCAGTTCCACTTTTCAAGTAAGTACCCCATTAAATTCGTATCATAATTAAAAGCTAATAATTTTTTATTATTTTGCAGTAAAATTGATGGATACCATGGTGAAATAATTTTGAGTACATAGTAAAATTGAGTGTTTAAGAAGTAAAACTTGATATTCTATAGCTGATGGATACCATAGTAAAATCTTTCATAATGTGTAGTAAATGTGATACATACATTAGTAAAATAGTATTGAATGCTTAATAAAATGGAGTGTTTAAAAAGTGAAATACGATGTAAATAAAACTAATAAAATATTTTATAATATGCGGTAAAATTAACGGTTACCATAGTAAAATAGGTTGAGTGCTTAGTAAAATTAAGTTTTTAAAATGTAAAACTTCGTGTTTAAAAAACTTATGGATACCATAGTAAAACAATTTATAATCTATAGTAAAAATAATGCAAACCATAGCGAACTAGTTTTGAATGTTTAATAAAATGGAGTGTTTCAAAGTAATACTTAAAAAAAGGTATATTCTTTTATAATAGTGAATGATTATATAAATTAAAGGAAGAGTATATTTTAAGCTATTTAAAAAAGAAAAAAATAATCGGTGATTGCTTTTCCTTTTCTTCAATTACGAATCAGTGTATCTAGTTTTCGCAAAAAAACACAAATGTACAAGGTGCAAATAAGTTCTTATTTTTTAAGGTATGTTTTGAGTATTTCTTATAAGAAGTAGCTTGGATTGGAAGGCTGAATTAATGTTTTCTTCTTATTTTTTTTCCCAATCTACAACAACAATTAACTAAGTAAGTAGTTAAATTAAAAGCATTAGTAGGGTACATATATAAAGTTTTCAATGAATGAAAAACATTCTGAAATATTATTTACGGTTTGAAAAATTGAAGACACAAAAAACAAATTCATAATTGAAGTTGACAACATTAAATTTAATAATAAAGATGATACCGAGCCATAAAAGTTTATAAATAATTCATTTTAAAATAAATGTATACCTTAGTAAAAGTCGTGCAGAATGGTTAGTAAAGTTCAAGCCACATTTATAAAACCGAAGTTTGTAAAAAGTGAATTTGTAAGTCAAAAATATGAAACAAAAGATTTTCAAGTAGCTCGCGAGTTTTTCGACTCGGAACTCAACTCGGCTCATGTAAAGCTTGAGTCGAGTTCGAGTCGAGCTTTGACCGAGTTTCGATAGCTCAACTCGGTTGGTTTAAAACTCAAGTAGAATTCGAGTTCGAGTCGAACTTTGACCGAGTTGAGCTCGCGTAACTCGCGAGTCACAACAACTCATTAGCACTCCTACTCAGAAGCATAGAAAAGTTAGAAAATGTTCTCCGCATCTTTGAAATAGTTTGAATTTAGAATAAACAAATTTACAGTTTATGGTTTTTTTTAGCTCACCTCATTCAAATTTTACTTATTGAAGATAAACAAGTAATATCGTTAATCAAAATTTAAATTGGTTGAAATCTTAAGTAAATTCTTTTAGGATGGTTATTAAATTGTAGCCACACATATGCAATATTAACTACGTAAAATTTAATGATACCTTAATAAACTACTTGTTTAATGTGTAGTAATATTATATATTACCAAAGTAAAATAGTTTTGAATGCTTAGTAAAATTGAGGCCCCATACATAAAAATTACTCCTTAAAAAAAGTTAAATTTGGTGTATTAAAACTAATGGTACCTATAAATGAGTTGTAATATTAATTAAATAGATACCATTGTGAAATTGTTTTAAATGTTTGGTAAATAAGGCCACAATCATCTTTGTTTATAAATTGAAATTTGGTGTTTAAAAGCTAATGGGATACCTTTGTAAAAAAATATTTTATAATGTGTAGACAATTAATTTCGACCTTAGTAAAATAGTTTTGAATGCGTAGTAAAATTGAGGCCAAGAATATAAAAACTAAGTACTTAAAATGTAAATTTTGGTTGACCTCAAAAACCATTGTAATAATTTCTAAAAACATTAAGTGTGTAGAAAATTAAAAAGGGTGTAATCGAGATATTTGGGTCAAGCAAGTAGTTTCCAGTTTATAGTAACTTCTTCAATTTTTCAATCCAAAAAGAATGAATTTTGTTTGGAAAAACTCCTTATACGACATATAAATGGGTTGCTAGTTAGCTAAATATTTATGCTAACTAGTTAGTCACACTAACTAATATTACTAGTGTTTTCTCAAAAAAAAAAAAATAATAGTACTAGTGTTGTAATTGGATATTTAATTCATAAATTGCATACGCATTTTTTTTCCGGAACAAGTTAAAATGTTCATAATATTTGTTTTTTGAAAGCTGGAATGTGTATTTTTTAACGTGTGAATAAGGACCCATGTATACAAAGTAAATCGATCACGATCTGTTAATGTTTTGGGGTTTTCTAATTTGCTTTTTAATTTCTAATTTAATCTTATTTGTTTAAGCCCAAACTACTATTAGTTCCCTAACAATAGGATGGCATTGGGGAAATTTTTAACAATACACAAATATTCGTAAGATTTCAGTTAAAGAAAACGTTCATACGCTAATTGTGGCAACTATTGGCCCAATTGGAAAGAAATTCAATAGAATCATTCGTTTGAATTATCCAACAAAGTCCACACAATAATTCACATTTCTTTCCTTTTTTTTTTCTTCCTTTAGCAAGTTTCAACCTTTGCTCTTATTTCAATTTAGTCCTCTAATTATCTCAAAATTATAAATCTGACATGTTGAGACAATTTTTTGTGTCTCTACGTTGAGACCTTTAGCATTACTCATAAATTTAATGAGTACGTACAGTATTGAGTTGGCTTAAACTGGAACGAGCTCGAGCTTAATAATTTACTAGGAATAATTCGAATTTAATATAACAAACTTGGAGGGAAATGAAGCTCATGCATGCAATATAGCACTATATGATATGTGAGATTAAGAACAATACTTAGAATAGTAATAGAAAACAAGATTTAATATCACTGTTTCACATTATAACATAGGTAAGATAAATCATGCATTCATGCAATCGGCTAATTACATTTAGGGTACATAATACGAAACAAATAAAAAATCAGAACGACGAGTAATTCAATACAATAGTGTCGCGCCATTTCTTAGTTGCATGCGAGGATATTATATTTTCATCGATCATTTTCCACTTTCCAGACCACTACGCAGCGCAGTACGCAACTTGTACGCACCACTGCACCAGCCTTAATTTAAGTACCCCCATCTCTCTTGTCCGCAGCATAACTGCTCTTTGATTCTGTCACCTGCAAAAGTATATATGTAAGTAAATTAAATGATAAATATCATACCTACATGGTATCTTGTCGATGATCTTCCTTTTTTTTTTGGAGAACCCTTATCGATGATCTTCTGTTTGATGTTGCTTGTTGCAATTAAGCAAATTGGATGCAAAAAAAAAACTTATTAAATTAATTTTACGTTTAGTAAAATCATAAAACATTTTCAAACAATTAAATACGGAAGACGTTTCTTTTTTTTGAAGGTAAGGAATGAAGAAAGAATTAGGAGCTCGAGTGTCTCTTCTCGAGACAAATACGGAAGACGTTATAACTGTCGTCTATATATAGACGTACACCATAGTTTCTGTAAGAATATGTGTTAGTATATAATTTATCTAAGAAGTCTCAATCTGACAATCATATCGATATAGTAGTGTTATTGACTTGCACCTCACCTTGACAAGAGTTTGACGCGCTTCAACTTATTTCATCAGTAGGGAGGGGGAGGGGGAGACGCGTATATGTATGGAGAAGGAGGTGGATGAGTGTGCACCGGAGGAGACTTGTACACGGGACTTGGGGTAGGATATTCATGGGTAGGGGGTGGTGGTGACTTGTAGATAGGTGATGGATACACATGTGGGGGTGGAGACTTGTAGACTGGAGGTTTTGGTGGAGAGTGCACTGGAGGAGACTTATACACAGGTGTTGGAGGGGGGTACACATGAGTGGGTGGTGGAGGAGACTTATACACTGGTGTTGGAGGGGGGTACACGTGAACGGGTGATGGTGGAGACTTATAAACTGGAGATGGAGGAGGAGACTTGTAGACTGGAGATGGAGGTGGAGACTTGTAGACCGGTGTGGGTGGTGGGTACACATAAACAGGTGGTGGTGGAGACTTATAATATGGAGTTGAAGGCGGAGAATGTGCAGGAGGAGACTTGTGCACGGGTGTTGGTGGTGGGTAAACGTGAATGGGTGGAGGTGGAGACTTGTATATAGGAGTTTTAGGAGGCGAGTACACAGGAGACTTGTACACTGGAGTTGGAGGGGAGTATACAGGTGGAGACTTGTAAACAGGTGCAGGTGGTGTGTATGGATGGGTGGGTGGTGGTGGAGACTTGTGCTGTGTCGGCGGTGGTGGTGAGGTGTATTGATAGGGTGGCGGTGGTGGAGAGGCGTACGTATAGCCAGCTGTAGTTATTGAAGGCAGGCAAAATGAAAAGGCCACTAGCATAGTGGCTATGATGAGAGGAGCCATTCCTCCTACGTTCCTAATGTATGTAGTAGCGGAGTAAGAGAAATGGTTTTGAGTGTTTGGCTTAGCTCTACAAGCCCCCTTTTATAACCTTCGGATTTTACATTCATTCTTCATTATCGACTGCTCTCCAATCATAATAATATTTCAATGAGTCTATTATTAAAGTATATATAACTCGGCTAAAAAAATTATAATTTTAATCGTGTGATCACCTCATCAAGTTTTTATGACCCTTTGTTGAAAAAAATTTAAAATAATTATGACCACTGAATCTTCTGTTCTTTAGCAAAAGCTAAACATATAGGGTGATTGTCGATCTGTTGACAAAATGTGATTGTACAAAACTGTATCTCGTTTATAGGTTGAGCACTTGAGCATTCTAGTAGAGGCCTTCTTTAAAACTAATTACGAAACTATCGTACACGTCACGCGAGTAAACGCTTTTGTTACGGAAGAGGTAAGTTGCCACTAGCCGTGGCGACTATTGAGCATTAAGTCGCCACCAGGTGGCAACTAACTCTAATAGTAAGTCGCCACCACTGGTAATGACTTACTTTGTATGAAGTTTTTCGTTAATAGAAAATTGATAGTTTTTTATGCTTTTTTGTTAGTTTCTTAGCACTAAAAAGCGTCGATAAATAGTATAATGAGACTTTCCTACGGCGTCACCAATTTTTCAACGCAATACTGTGTAGAAGTTTCTTCATTTATTTTGACGCTTTTTGGCGTCGCTTTTCGACTTTACACTATGTGCTGAGAGTTGTTTTCCGTAAGGCATATGTTGCCACTAGAGGTAGCGACTTACCCAATATAAAGTCGCCTCCCTCGGGGGCGACTTGCGTTTCCCCGTAATAGCTCCGTCTTCCCTTAATTATGACGTGGACGGTAGTTCGGGAATTATTTTTAAAGTTGGAGTCAAGTGGGAAAATATTTTTTTTAAACAAACCCTCCTTAGGGAAAATGACTCCTTTTCTTTAGATCCATTGTGTGCGGTCATGAAGGAATATCTAGAATGAAAATGTATGTAGCATGATAGTATGAGAAATTCCTACATAGTGCTAGCTATACATTATCACACAAGGTACTAAACCTCTTTGTGTAGAAAGTGGAATTAACTTTTTATTATTACAATAATGATGAATTAACTAGATCAAAGTTGGTAAACATGTCGAGCGGATCAGAGTGAGTTGTGGTTAATCTAATTACACTTGGAAAAACAAAGGGCTGACAGTTTCACATTCCTCACTACATATTGCCAAATTGGACACAAACATTCGCCACACCTATTTGAGCTAATTTCCTTATTGTTTACAATTTCTCTAGAGAAGCCAGCCAGATAATGGAAGATCCTTTTGGTACAATAAATCTACTCCAGCCGGTTTGGCCATTCTTCATTATCCCATTGTTGAAAAAGCCACTAACATATAAGATGATGCTGGACAAATGAGGTATCCAACAATTCCCATTAAAGCAAGAGACCAGTTTGTTCTTAACCAAACAAATCATACTCCTCGAGCAATTTAGAGGCAAGTAATAAGGTTGTGCTTTGTTTATTTGTTGTGTATCAGTTATACTATACCTAGTTTTTTTTCCAGCTCAATTTAATTTCAATTCAAATTCTTACAGATGAATAAAACAAATTGTAAAACCATGAATCATCTCATTTTACCTCATTAGTGTGTTTGCAAGGGGGTCACCTATCGACCATTTTAATTGCACTCATCAAAGCAATCAAAATTAAGGCAATGAAGTTGTGGTGAGAAAGTTAATTAAATGAAACAAAAATGTAAATAATTGTAACTTCTTTTTTCTTTGAGAGGAATGCTTGTAAAGTACTTACACTATAGGGATAGTTTAGCATGAAGTCCACTGACCTATATCCCAAGTGACTTCATTTTTTACTTTATTGTATTATTGTTACGCAATTATATCAAGACGAAGTGTCTCGATCCTAAATGTTTTAGTAGGAATATTTGTCTAGGCCCTTCTATAATGCAAACCAACTAAGCTGGTCATACTACATTAGTGCTTTATTATTTGATTTTGCCTGAATAGAAAGTCGCAAACTCAGCAACTTAATAAATTATTAGGATCGATATCACATTTTTGTCTTTCAAACTGTAGTACTTTTGCTTTGGACATTGAACATTGCAAAACATTTGAACACAAAAGTCAAAACCACTTCCATTCTTTTTTCTTCCCAGTATAGTTGTCATTTGTTCTTTACCTTTTTTGTGATTGTCAGACTTATTTCTCAATGAAAGTTTAGACAGCCATGTGCCTCCCTACCTGTATCCACTATCCAATTATCCTCACTTTGCTCGTATATTTGGAATTTCTTTGGTTAGCAATATAACAAGCATGGGAAGTAGAGTTTTATAAGAATTGAAAATTATCATGCTATTTTGTTGACATAATAGCATGGAAACTAATTTTCACCGGGAGTTAATTCCACCCAACTAAAGGAAGTATGTTACCTACTTCTCCCAACTCTAAAGGTAACAAGGATGTCAAGGACCGATCCGATCCACCCCTTTTGAAGGCCCTAATGCTAGCTTTATCTTAGGTTGTGTTTTGTTCATATGTACTTTTATAATTCATTTTATTTTATAGTTCACTTTAATTTCCTTTCAGTTGATCAGTATAGTATTTTTAAGTTTAATGTGGTTTAGTTTGACTTCATATCGGCCTTAGAGATGACCAAAACACACACCCTTATGCCTATTTCTCTATCTAAAATTTATTTTTCTTTTATGTTCAAATTTATTAGAACCGAAATGCTGCTTAACTTTCATTAAAAAAAATCTACACGATTTGAATAGAAATAGCACAATTACGAAAACAATAGTAGAAATGTAATGCAAGTACAAGAATACACTTCAGGCCAATTGAAATATATATGGCGATTTTCTCCCCTAATTATTTGATAAAACTTTATTGATAGTAATATCTATACCAAAGAATATTATCGTCTTATTAGGGCATGTTTATTGGTTGTATATTAGTAAGCTTAAATATATATGAGTATTAGTTTTATAATTAAGTATAAAACTAATATCGCACTCATAACATAGTATAAAGATGAGTTTTAAAATATGCATACTCACTTGTGTAGTTACAATTAACTACATATATCATACCCACATGAATTTTCTTTTTAAAAAAGTAATTTTCTTTTTGATCATATAAAAATTTATTGTTAGATATTAAGTGAATAAATAATGAAATAGAAAGTATTATTAGTCTAAAATAAAAATTATAATATATCATTTTTTTTATATACTAATAATTTTAAGGGTTAAACATGCATGCTCTTAGATAAAGCTTAATTTTTAAGTCTAAGTAAATTCTTGCCCACAGGTTCTNNNAAAAAAAACTGCCCATCTAGTTTAGTTTAGTGTGATGAGTGATATGTGCTTTTGGTGTAGATATAAGTAGAGATATTTAAATCGTTTTGATGTCTTTTAGCTCGGATTTTGTATGGAAAGCTTGGACGTCATCCATTTGCGATCATCGTTGTAACTGGAGAGATTTTAGCTAATTATTATGGAGCTTGTGGCATTGGTGACTGTTGAAGCGAGGACTTGTTTTTGGATCGCATTTGATAGAATGAAGTCGAGTGTCGGATGACGATTGAAGAAGCTTGGATAGAGGTGGAGAAGTTCGGAAACAAGAGCCGCAACTTGCGGCCAAACACCCGCAACTGCGGCTGTGCGTAGTTACAATCTGGATCAGCCTCAACTTGAGGCTGACCGTAGTCACAGTCTGCCAGAGCCGCAAGTTGCGGCTCACTCCGGGATGTTTTTTTTTACACTTTTTCTTTATTTTCTTTTTAGATTTTTATTAGTTATTGGACAACTTGAAAAACCCTGTATATGAGTTTTTTTTTTGGTAAATAAGATATTATATTGCCAAAAAACCATACTGTGGGGGCCGGTCGAATTCCACGAGTACAATACCGGAGTATTCATACACGTCGATTCGAGGAGATATACGTATTTCGGAGAAATACGCCCACGGGATTGGAAAATTGTCATTGA
>ONZK01005258.1:0-21127 GCA_900322385.1 Pharnaceum exiguum
GGGGGGAACTTGAATGGGAAAGTGGAAATGTGACAAAGTGAGTATGAGAACTCAGAAGTCAGAACTCAGAAGTGGGAAGGAAGATTGTTAGACTTGGAGGTGTATTATTTGAGTTTGGGGTTGTTTATTGAGTGTTTAGTAAGATAGTGATTAATTGATCGATTATAGCTTAGTGGTATACAGTTTAGTAATGAAAATGTTGCTGCATTTTGATGTGGTTCAATGATTCATGTGGGCATGTGACGTATGATACCTAGTTGTTTGTGATTGCGATTTGTGACTAGTGCTTAGACTCGTAGGAATTTAGGCCTTGTTTGGGAGATAGCAGTTAGCGGTTAGCATTTAGTATTAACAGTTAGCGGTTAGCAGTTTTGACTAGTAATTAGCAGTTAGCATGTATAAGTTGTTTGGTATATTTACAATTAGCAGTTTGTAGGGTAAAATACTAAGTAAAGCAAACTACTCTTCAAAAATGCTGTTGAGAAGAGCATTTGATGAAAAGCATTTTGTGGACCCAAATACTCTTCAAAACTACTCTTTACCAAACATGTCCAAGATCATTTTCTGATCGGTCAAACTACTCTTATAACACAAACTACTAACTACTCATACTAACTACTCTTCATCCAAACAAGGCTTTAGCTAATTCTGGTGTTTTTTTCAAAGCATTACAACATATACCACTAGTCACATTTTTCATGTCATTAGTCAATTCCTTTATTATTAGTAATAAATCCACCTGATGTATCAAAGACTTAGTGTATGAATTTAGCTGATCTGAAACTATCCCGTAAACCAACCCAAAAAAGTGGGATATCAATAGAGGCGGTAGAAACTTGTCCAACCCGAAATAGAAATGTAAACCGACTCGAAAAAAGTGGGTTACACACAAAAAAAAAAAAGAAAGCCGAACTCGAAACTGACCCAAACAGAAAAACTCAGTAAAATCTGGGTTAAACACGACGCGGCCAAATCGACCTCTTTGTCCAATAAACTTTCAGAATATTCATTTTACAATTACAAATTTTTAAAAGTATAATAAATTATAAATTTTAAGAAAAAGTGAAATTAATGTTTAAATTCTTATAAAATATTAATAAAATAATTTATTATCGAATAAAACAAAATGTATAAACCTGTTGGGTCAAACTCAACCCGAATTTCAAACTCGAAATGACCCAATCCAAAAAAACACGAATGCAAAACCCGTTGGGTAACTTATTTTGCCAAATGATGTTATTGTTGATTATTGCCTTGTGATGGCTTGTTTAAGCAATGATGATAATATTGGTTAATTTGATTGTTTAAAAGAGAATAGGGTTGCGATTTTCTCCAATGGTGAACATTATATTAATAATAGATAGTGGTTCAGCCTTTGTTTGTAGTAGAACCTTTTACCCTAATATGTAGAAAGGGAAGTTATCTTATATATCGAGAGGCGCCCATTTGTTGTCTGAGCTAGGCCTTCGCTCTAGGGGATTTGAATGTACTTGGCTTTTTTGGCCTTCGGGCTTGTAGACACTCTTGTACGGTTGAGTGTGTGTCATTATGACATTGTCGTTTCCTAACATGAATGGTTGCGGTACGGCTTCTAAGAAGAGCATGATCATATTTAGAATCATTCGGTGTGTTGTGTGCATGAGGGACTTACCATGGAAGTTCCGACCTTTTATTGTCAAGGAAGTTTGATTTCCAAAAGATAAAGCTTATTTGTGAGATTAACTTATGAAACGGACTGTATGAATTGCCTATATCTTATATATTCCGTTACACTATTCTGATGAGATGAGTCTTGATGCTATGATATGATATGTATTATGGATATTCATAATTGTAAGTTGTAACTATGTGGTGTGAAGCATACATGCTAGATGATTTACAGCTTTTGCTTACTTGTAGAGCTGACAGTTAGGTATATGCTTACGGTACTGTATAGTTGATATGGATTGTTGAGTTTTGCAATACTCACCCCTTTCGTTGTTGATAATTTTTCCATGTTAAGGTAGATTCATGTTCAGCACTTGTGAACTCGATCACTTGAGAGGACGACTACGATGGATTATGATTCAGTTGTAATAGTTGTCTACATCGCTTAAACTATTGGGTCATTGATCCTTAAATTATTATTTTGGTTTGTTGGTTGTTATATTTTGTTTTCTTCTACTTAGCTTGTCTTTTGGGTATGCTTAAGAGATATGTTGCAATAACACTTACTTGGAATTTTGGGGTAAAATATTTAAAGCTCTACTTTTTTTTTTTACAAGTTACCCTTCTCGATCTCGAAGATACCACCTAACCTATCGAAAAGTAAAAGTAAATTAAAATCCGCACTATCTTGCGGTTGGAAATAACAAGAGCCAATTATATAGAATCCTTACAATCTAGTCCGCCACCTAATTTAGTTTTCGATAAATGTGGTGGAGCGAGAACCAATGTGAATTGAGGAGCAGTCGCTTCCTATCGGCGATATGTGCAGTAATACTCATGAGATTTATAGATATTATAGAAACTTTTAATAACAACTTTATTGTCTCCTTTTATAACAATTTTTGGTAAACCCCAAATTAAGGGCTTCCACTATTGTTATGCATCTATTTCTATTATTATTTTATGCCATATATTGTCTTAAAAACTGAGGTTTCATTTGAACTGTTACAGTAAGTGAGGCTTTGATTTTCACTATTTCACTATTATTAATAAAATGATCCTTTGAATTCAAGTGGATAATGGATTATCTTCATGTAGTTTCTTCTCATATATCATGATCATAATTTATCATGAGAAATGTAACTTAATCAATTTTTTTATATACAAAATATATTTTTTTTGGTACAAAATCATTTGGATACTAGTGTAAGAAAAGAACAAAATCAAAAAGATCCTGAAGTTTATATAGGACACAAATCATATAGATATATTATCACAAATAAGCATTTAGAACACTATAAAAGGTTTGGGTTTCAACCAAAGCACAACACAACTAATAAGTTAAAGCAATTTATTTGTCACAAGTACAAATATTTTGATAGATATAATTGCTAACTCAAAAGAAAGTATATTAAGAAAGTAACCATGGCCATGATAAAATTTGTGAACTTCTACCTCTTCACTTTTGGCATCCTCGTGGTTGCATGTGCAGGCATTAGGTTTGATATCCGAACTTCTCCTCCCAATCCGGCACAAGAAGAGCCACAACGGCCGGTATGTTCTAATTTTTGAAGCCTTTAATTCATTTTAATTTAACCAATCAAAAAATTATTTCAAAATACACGAAAATGTCTTAATGATTTTTTTAAATGATTTCAGGACATGTATTGTGTATCAAACTCACTTGCATCACAAAACCAATTGCAAGCTGCAATAGACTATGTGTGCGGTAAAGGTGTAGATTGTTCAATAATAAAGCCAGGGGGAGCTTGTTACACTCCAAATGATTTGTATTTTCAAGCCTCTGCGGTCTTCAATGTATATTATAGAGCTCATGACTCCGAAGTACGTTACTGTGTAGAAGATGGGCCACTCGAGCATGTCGGACTTCTTGCATATATTGATCCTTGTGAGTGAATAACTTTCGCTTCGTCTTTATTTTTGTGTACACTGGCTAGTTATTGCCCCCCCCATCCCCTTTACTCTTGCTATCTCTCGAAAATATCAATTAATATAAATTCTAATAAGTTTTTTAATCCCCTTCAAAAAATAATTTTTTTAATCAAATTTTTTTCTAAATAAAAGGAGTAATTTCTTTTAGTGGAATTCTAACTTGGATTCTCATTCTTGTTACAGCAAAAGGGCAATGCAAGTTCCATTAATAGCTTATTGGATGAGTGGATGAGGATGGAGGTACCAACGTGGAGTGTTACAATCAACACAATGACACTTTTGATCTTGTTCTAACTCGTTGGAAGTTATCTAGTTAGAATAATGCAAGGAAGTGTATTCTAGTTTATACATGCCTCTTATGTATTAAGAGATTTATATTTGTTTTAGTTTATTTTTTTATAAGAGTTAGTTAGGTCTTCAACTGTATATCCATTGCGGACCATATATATTTGATTTGAATTATTGAGCAATGCCATCATATTTTCAAGAATGAAAAGCATATCTACGACTTTAATTAAAGGTTCGTTTATGTTATTCGTTAATCGGGAATCGAATTGTTTTTATAATTTCAGCATACCTGAATTTTATGGATTTTGAAAAATTGCATGACTTATTAACATATCACTATCCTAATTAGTTCAACTTCAAGTTTAGATAAGCTAAGTATTGGAAAGATAATGCTAAAATCACTCATTTTATGGGAGCTCTTTAATTTAAAATCAACTTATTATATTTTTTTTAGTGACAACAACGACGACTTAGTTTAATCGAAAAAGTTGTTTGGCTTGGATCAATATAAATCACAATAGAATCGAAATAATTCATAGAAAACACACACTCAAAAGATTGAGGTCGTTTCCATTCAAAAAAAAAAAGGATATAGGTCATTATCACTATTGATGATTTGAGGGGTCTATTGTGCATCATCTTGTGATACTTCTTACAATTACTTGCCATATTCCACTTATCTTATGCTAAGACAGTCGAACATATGTGTGATACTCCATATCTACTTAGCAGAAAAACCTAATACTATTTAGGCCATATTATTTCAAAACTGCCTAAGTTGAATTAAGCTTTTTAAAGCTGAATTAGAATATATATTTTTCTGCTTAGCTGAATTAGGATTTTTGTTAACTAATTTATTTCACTACAAAATTTTTATCAAAATTGGGCTAACTAGGAGGATCCTTATGTCAGACTAAACATGAAAGAAGATTGTTTACCTTGAAATTCAATGGGCCAAGACAATTAGATACACCACTAGTCACTAGTTTCTTGTGCTTATCGGCCTTTTATTCTCACTACCTAGTTACCTAATGAGACTTTGATATTCAATAGTAGTATGCCATTCTGTTAATTATCTTTTTAATTTTGAAGGTTTGTTAATAATATTTCTTTTTAATGCATTAAGGGTCTGTTCTTTAGTGGACTTTACTGAACTTAATTTAACTGGAAAAAAGGAACTTTTTTTAAATTGTTTTGACACTCAATCAATTATCCGAACCCTATCAATATTGTACATTTATAAAACTATACGGTGAGACGTTTTCAATGATATACTAACTACTAATGGA
Source organism: Pharnaceum exiguum (assembly GCA_900322385.1). Classification (NCBI taxonomy): domain Eukaryota; kingdom Viridiplantae; phylum Streptophyta; class Magnoliopsida; order Caryophyllales; family Molluginaceae; genus Pharnaceum; species Pharnaceum exiguum. The sequence goes on from ONZK01005258.1 coordinate 5,178, forward strand.
TAATCAGGATCAAACTTCTTATGTTCCCAAGTTACAAGGTGAACTGAACGACAAAAAAAATGACTATATTGAACTAAACTCTAAGTTGTAAAGAATATGTCCTAAGAGTTCATAACGTCGAGATTAGTTATGAATTTTTGGACTACAAAATCATAATGGATAATTGTGTAAAGAAAAAGAACAAAATCATATGAACTCGTCAATTTTGAAGCTTAATTAATCATGTTACCATTATATTTCCAAACCTTAATATTCCCCACTATTCTAAAATAAAGAAACTCTACGACCCTATTATACAATATTTCTCCATCGATTTCATTTAATGTTGTTTTATCATATTGACAAATGTAACATTCATTTATAGGTTATGCTACTTCAAATAAATCAATGGTGAACCAAACACAATGGTGTATAAGTCAACTCTCAATAGTGATTCTAATAGTATATGGCCTAAATTTCGGGATCACTTCTAAACGTATTTAATTATCCCATTTACCTTGTTCTACAAAGAAATAAAGAAAAGTGGATAACTTCTTCCTTTCATCTAATTTTCATACATTCTATCATGGAAATAATTCACAATAAGGGCCTATTCTTTATATCTGAACTTTAGTGAAGTAAACTGAAAAACTAAAACTTGTTTTTAATTATTTTGACACTCAATCAATTATCAAAACTCTATCAATATTGTACGTTTACAAAACTGTATGGTGATACCTTCCTAATGATATTTTAATAGCTACAAATGAATATCGGGATTAAAACTTCTTACGTTCACAAGTGATGAGCAGCGAAAAACTAAACTGAAATTGATCTTAAGTTGTAAAAAACAGCCTAAATAATACACCAAAACTTAATAATAAAAAATAGCTAGAAGTTCTACTGATTTTTTTTTAAAAAAAAATACAACAGCATGTTGGGTGTAGTATAAGAATAGAATAAAAACATATTGATCTTTTATTTGGAACAAAAATCATTTAGAACTAACAAAGGCAACTACTTGGGTGGCGCTCCTCATAGTTTCGCCATAGATGAGTTATTGTTTCCCACTTGACTTTGATTTGCTCCCTTTTGTCAATAGATTAATTTAGTGGTGTATGATTGTATATTGAGATGGAAAATCCAAAATAGGATTCCTTATGTATAAAAAATAAACAATCAAAATAACATATAAATAATATATAAGGTTTTTACTTGAATCGAAGTAAACCCAAAAAGATTGTTTTAAATTTTTAGGCAATCTATAGCATTTAAATAATTTTGATTGAGATAACTAAAGATGCGAGGTTTCAATTTCACGACCTCAATTTTATAAAAAGAAATAGATCTTCAAAATTCAAGTGGATAAAAGATTATTTTCATGTAGTTTTTCCTCTTACATTCTTATCATTATTCATCGTGAGAAATATAAGTAATTTATCAACATGTTTATATAGTATATTATCTCTTGTGATTTTTTTTGTTACAAAATCATATTTTATACTAGTGTAAGAATAGAACAAAATCAAATAGATCCTAAAGTTTTTATAGGACAAAAATCATAGAGATATATTATCATAAATAAACACATATAGCACTATAAAATGGTTTGACTTCAACCAAAGCAAAACACAAATACTTAGGAGAAAACAATTGTTTGTCATTTGCTAAGAAAAAAACAATGGCCATGATAAAATTTGTGAACTTGTGCTTCTTTACTTTTGGCCTTCTTATGGTTGCATGTGTAGGCATAAGGTTTGATATTCGAGCATCTTCTCCCAATTCTGCACAAGAAGAGCCACAACGCCCAGTAAGTTTTTAAAACATATATTTCCTTTTTCTTCTGAAGAGAAATATTTCATATAATATTTCAATTGTGTCTAAGTAGTAAAGTAAAATAAATATTAACGCAATACTCACATTATTAATTAAAGCAACAATACTTTGTTTTTATTTGAAAAATACACAAATATCTTTATGATTGTTTTGATTTCAGGACATGTATTGTGTATCAAATTCAATGGCATCACAGAACCAATTGCAAGCTGCAATAGACTATGTATGCAGTAAAGGTGTAGATTGTTCAATAATAAAGCCAGGAGGCGCTTGTTACGCTCCAAATGATATATATTTTCATGCCTCCGCGGTCTTCAATGTATACTATAGAGCTCATGACTCCGAAGTACGCTACTGTGTAGAAGATGGGCCACTCGAGCATATTGGACTTCTTGCATATATTGATCCTTGTGAGTGAATAACTTTTGCTTGGTCTTTATTTTAGTGTACAATAATTGGTTATTGTCACCCTCCCCCACTCCAAATGCCCCTCCCATCTTTTACCCTTGCGATCTCTCTTTATAAAATATCAATTTATAAATTCTAATCATTTTTTTGATCAAATTTTTCTCTAAACAAATAATGAGTAATATTTTTGTAATGGAATGCTCACGGGATTCTCATTCTTTTTTACAGCTAAAGGGTAATGCAAGTTCCATTAATAGCTTATTGGATGAGTGGATGAGGATGGAAGTACCAGAGTGTAGTGTTACAATCATCACACAATGACACTTTTGATCTTGGTCTAACTTGTTGGAAGTTATCTAGTTAGAACAATGCAATGAAGTGCATCCTAGTTTATGCATGCCTCTTATGTATTAACAATGTTTTATTTTATTATTTTATTTTTTCAAAAAGTCAGTTAGGACTTGTATTAGATCAGATTTATATGAACTACAGACCATGTTCAATTTCAGATATTAATCAATGTTACCTTATTTTCTTGATCTAATAAAAAAATATTTAGTATATGATTGAATGTTTATGTTGTTCTTTAATCAGTTCATGAATAATAATGTACTATATTATATAAGTTAACTTTTTTTTTTTTACAAGCTAATGAGACATGTACATTAGAACCCTCAATTTAATTGTTATAGACTCCTCATCTAATAGAAAAAATAATATATGTAGGCTCTATTGTGTTTCAACTACTTAAATTGAATAAACTTTTTTTATGGGGATTTAAAATTTTCATTTAAATGATTTATTACTAATAAAACTGTTATCAAAATTGGGCTATTATAATACTAACAAGATCTTTATGTTAGAAGGAACATAAGAGAAGTTTATTCGACATTGATTTTAATGGGGCAAGGCTATCAGCAGCCTACACCACTAATCACTTGTTTCCATTGTTACTGACCTTATATTTTTACTATCTTGTTATTAGGCGTTCTTTTTTTTAAGATGATTTAGTGGGCCTTTGATGTCCCACATGAGTGTGGCGTACTATTTACCACTTTAATCACCACCGCTTGTGATTCAAATACTGCAAAGTTCTTTATGAATGATCAAGATTAATTGACATAAAATTTGACAAGTCAAATTGGTTATTAGTTATTACCTATCTACAAGTGCAAATCTTCTCCAGTATACTAGGTGTATAAGGACTATTAAGTAACGACTCAGAGAAAGGTTTTCACCAATAATCTCCAGCATTATAGATCTTAAAGTAAGATTATTGGTGGTACTTATTTTGATCGAACCTGTACTCTAATTGATTTTTTTAATATTATTAGAAACTTAGACTCATACTGATACCCAGTACATTATTGGTCAGATTCACTTGTATCCAGCTCAATCTCCTTAGAACTAAGTAAAAGTTGCTTATCACATCTTTTAATTTTTTTTTTAGTATTATGTGACTTCGGTACAATTTTTGTTATTAAAGAACGTCGGTACAAGTTGGATATGAGTTTTTAGTGGTTGGATCTTATACTCACTCAAAACTTGTACTCAAGTGGTATTCGACTATTCGCCAACAATGACAAAGGCCTTGTTTGATGGAATAACGTTTAGCATTAGCGTTTAGTATTTGTAGTTATAAGAGTATTTTGAGTAGTTGAAAATGCTCTTTATTATGTTTGGTAAAAGAGTATTTTTGAGGGCCCAAAATGCTCTTTGTTAAATGCTGTTGACAAAAGTATTTTCATTATTCATTAACAATTTACACTATGAAACTGCTAACTGTTACCAAACAACTCAGACTGCTAACTGCTAGTCAAACCTACTAACTGCTAGTCAAACCTACTAACTGCTAACTGCTAACTGCTTATGCTTTCTCCTAAACAAAGCCTAATTTGCAAAAGTGGGTACAAGTATGAGAAAGTAAGACTCACCTAGTGCTCCAATAATCTTGGTTAAACATCTACAGTAGTAAGCCCATCTACTTACACCCGCCCAAATATACTCAGCCTGACTCCTTACTCCCTTCATGCTTACAGTAATTGGGCCGTTCGTTCTTTCATTCACATCTCATTTTCCCACCACAACCAAACAAACCAAAACATTTGAATCGACTCACTCAACTTCACTCACACAAAACAAAATAATTCAAAACACCCAAACGCCAAACCAAACCAAACATCAACCGTCCGATCCTCACCTTCCTATCCCCCTCACCCTCCGATCCCCCCTCCCCACACCTTAATCATTCTTATTCTCATTTCTCAACAGTCACTCACACTCTCACATTATTAACTTAAAAAAATAAAAGAACTTAACGTCTTATTATATCAGAGGAGCGCCTCTCTCTAAAATTCAAATTTCTCAGACTCAGACATCCGCATCCATCCATCCCGCTCTCTCTCCTCTTCTTTACTTCCCCTCTCCCTTTCTCACTCACCCCACAAAAACCAAACAAATTCCGATCTGTTAAATTAAATCGAAAAGGGAAATGTCGAGTAAGGAGAAAGGCGTGAATGTACAAGTGCTCCTCCGTTGCAGGTACTGTCACTCTCTCACTCTTTCCTGTTTTGAATTTGAGAGTTTCCATTTATTTAATCTTTTTGTTTATTTGAAAATGAAAAAAGGCCATTTAGCGAAGACGAGCTACGGAGCAACGCGCCGCAAGTGGTGACGTGTAATGATTACCAAAGGGAAGTTGCTGTTTCTCAGAATATCGCTGGTAAACATATTGATAGGGTTTTCACCTTTGATAAGGTAATAATAATACAAACATTTTTCATTTCTTATCTTTTTTTCTCAGTTTTTAATAATAACTGAAAACTGATGATGATGATGATGATTAATTTGTGTTTTGTGATTCAGAATTTGAAATGGGTTTTGCTTGATTTATCATTTAAGTACTCGTGTTTTATTTTATGTCAACGAAAAAAGAAGATGGTTTTTAAAATGTGGTACAATTTTATTTTATCTAATTAATTAATTTAATTAAGCAAACAAGGAAATTGAAATGTGGGGTTGTGCTTGAATAAGCTGAATGTTTGTCATCAGATATGATGTGAATGTGAATACTTACATCGTACACACGGGTATATATACTAACAATAGTAAATTTAGGAAAATGGGTAAATTGGTAACTTTAGAAGGCTTTGTTAACCGTTGATTGTTGGCTGAAGGTTTAGTTAGAAATGGGTTTCCTGTTTTTTTTTTACATAAGCAGAGTCAGGAATTTGTAGGTGTCCTGCATACTGATAAATACACCCTGAGAGATTTGTGACCGGAGCGACAGCTTAAAGTAACCGGTGAAGGATTGGTGGTGAACTAGTGGGGTGGAGATGGTAACATGGTGTGGCATAAGTTTTATGCAAGTAGAAAACAGTGGTCTGGGTCGGAAGTAACCTAAGAGATGAAGATGCCATTGTGTTTTTAATTTTAATTGTGTTTTGTTTCAGGGAATATCAAGTATATCAACCCTTGTTGAATGAATTTGAGTGCTGTGAAATTTTGTAGTGGTTTGATAACTTCTAGATAAGTTCAATCAGTATTGGTAGGAAAAGGAGAAGGAGCTGTTGGGGCATGAGTTTGGCTGCCTTAATTTTACTATAGCTTAACATGACAGCTCGCTCTACTTAAGATTTCATAGTCTTTTATCTGAGAGGTCAGTCTCTTGTGCTTGCAGGTGTTTGGACCTCAGGCGCAACAAAGGGATCTTTACGATCAAGCAATTATCCCTATTGTTAATGAAGTTTTGGAGGGATTTAATTGTACCATTTTCGCATATGGTCAGACTGGTACTGGTAAAACTTACACCATGGAGGGTGAATGTAAAAAAGCAAAGGTAGTAGATACAGCGCTGCACACTCGGAAGTGAAGTGTTTATTTCAGAACTTGGTATAATTTGCTTATAATTTGTTTGCTTGGAAACGTAACAGAGTGGCCCTAATGGAGAGCTTCCACAAGGAGCAGGAGTTATTCCGCGAGCCATTAAGCAGATTTTTGATACTTTGGAGAGTCAAAATGCAGAGTACAGTGTGAAGGTGACTTTTCTGGAATTGTACAATGAGGAGATCACTGATTTGTTGGCACCGGAAGAAATTTCGAGAGTTGCATCTGAGGACAAGCAAAAAAAGCAACTCCCACTCATGGAAGATGGTAAAGGTGGAGTTCTTGTTAGAGGCTTGGAGGAGGAGATTGTTACTAGTGCTGTGGAAATATTTACTCTTCTTGAAAGGGGTTCAGCAAAGCGTCGCACTGCTGAGACACTCCTTAACAAACAATCCAGGTTTTTGATCTGGCTTCACTTGACTTAGCCTATCTTTAGTTTTCCTCAGTTGTTTCCCTTTTCCTTCAACCCCCCTTCCCTTTGGATGCAAGGATAGTTAATAAAGGCAAACATCAACTGACAATACTGGTGGTTTGTTTTGAACACAGTCGATCCCACTCTTTGTTTTCAATCACCATTCACATTAAAGAGTCAACACCTGAAGGGGAAGAGCTCATCAAATGTGGAAAGTTGAATTTGGTTGATTTAGCGGGATCAGAGAATATTTCCCGTTCAGGAGCTCGGGAGGTCTGTATCTTATTTGATTTAAACTAATATTACTTTGGGGTACTTCATCGTAATCTTTGTCTGTGGAAGTCGCAACTGGTTGGTCATTCTGACTTAATCACAGTGTTGCTGATGGAATGTACACCTCTATACTTTTCAGGGCCGTGCCAGAGAAGCTGGAGAGATCAATAAAAGTCTACTTACTTTAGGTCGTGTTATAAATGCTCTTGTGGAACATCTTGGACACGTTCCCTACAGGTTTCATTCTTGACACCCTTCATTTCTATGATGCCCACACCCTCTTCTCTATTGAAGCTGTTGAGTTCTCAGTTCTTTTCCTATTCTAATATCAGGGATAGCAAACTCACAAGGCTACTGCGTGATTCACTGGGAGGAAGAACCAAGACATGCATTATAGCCACAGTGTCACCAGCTGTCCACTGTTTGGAGGAGACATTAAGTACTTTGGATTATGCTCATCGAGCAAAACACATAAAGAACAAGCCTGAGGTCAGATCATTATTACCCTTTCTCTGAAGAATAGATTATCAGATATGTCTGATGATGTGTTTCCTTGAATACGATGTTCTTTGCTAGCTGGTTCAATATTCTTCTCCTAGCCATTCTTTTTGATGGAGATTTTCTTATAGTTCAACACACTTATGACTGACTTTTGTAACGAAGATGTCTGTGCACACCTCCTATTGTGTGTTATTACTGTTAGCCATTTCAGGCAGTTCAATCGCGACTATTTTGCTTTGTGTAATGTGCATTTCCCGTGCTTCCAAAAGAATTATTGACATTTTCTTCCAATTGTCTGACAGGTTAACCAAAAGATGATGAAATCAACATTGATAAAGGATCTCTACGGTGAAATCGAGAGGTTGAAGGCAGGTAAGAAAATCATTTTGATGCATAATCAAGTTATATTTTCCGCACTTAGCTACACATTTATATATGTGATTTTCTATTCAGAGGTTTATGCCGCACGAGAGAAAAGTGGAGTTTACATTCCCAAAGACCGTTACTACCAGGAGGAAAGTGAAAGGAAGGTATGATTTTTGTCCTTGTCATCTGTATAATGTTTGACGATTCTCTCGCTGTTTGGAGAGCTTCACATTTTTCTATGAGTCCCTGCTCACCAGCCCCCCACTGATCTGGTTTTCTTTTTGTCATCTATTTGAAATCGGGATCTCACTTGTCTCTCTCATCAGGCAATGGCAGAACAAATTGAACAGATGGGGGTTACATTTGAGAACCATCAAAAGGTATGTTACTTATCCGTCTTATAAAATTTTAAACCTGGAACGTGTTTATATAGTTTCATCTCACTTAATATTTGTTGAACTGGAATAGCAAATTGAAGAATTGCAAGGTAGATATGATGCTCAGGTTCAAGAATGCTCTGAACTCAGCAGAAAGCTTGACACCACTCAGGTGAGTGATGTTGCTCATCAAATGCTTTTTCAAACTTCTGTAGGTTATATACACACCTTGAGAATAATTTCATTCTTGCAGAAAGACCTGAGTCTAACTAGAAAGTTATTAACTGGCACCGAGGAGGAACTAAAGAGATGTAAGTACTGTCTCAAAGAAAAGGATTTCATAATTTCAGAGCAGAAAAAAGCAGGTCAGTGCTTTGTTCTTTAAATCCTACCCTTATTTATTAATATTCGTGACGCGCTTGATTGTTCTTATGTTAAGTATTTTTATGTGTATCAGAGGACGCTTTGACTCATCAAGCATGCATGTTGCGCTCGGACTTGGAGAAATCTCTGCAAGACAATGCCTCCTTACATTCGAAAATTGGTAGGCACTTTACTTCATGCTTGATTTTTAAATCAATGTTAAATTTTTTGTTATCTATCTGATATAATATTTTTGTGAAAAAAAGACCGTGAAGACAGACTAAGTGCCGATAACAAGTCCGTGGTGATAAGTTTCCATGAAGAGTTAGTGAAGCGACTAGGTTCGCTTTGCAGTACTGTGGTGGCTTCTATTACGCAACAAGATGAACAATTGAAGTGCATTGACAAGCTATGTCATTCTCTGCTTGATCTCCACAACAAGGTAGCGGATATGAACCTTTGACTGTTACAAGTTTCCTTCCAGCTATTGCTTTTAAGCTTAGTTGTGGGGCCATTTTAGCATATACCTGGGTCATATGTATTTTGCTTGCATTTTCTTTAATCTTTACCTTTCTTTCTACTTCCCTGCAGGGTGTGACTGAATTGAAGAAGAAAGTCATGTCTTCCAAAACTTTGTATATCTCACATGTTGAAGCTCTACAAAATGTTGTTCGTCTGCACAAGGCAAGTAGCGATGCTAGCCTGGAGGAGATGTCATCATTAGCCTCAAGTAATGCTCTTACTATCGAAGAGGTAGGCCTGAGCAATCTTATACTGCGATCACAGATTAATGCTCTAAGTTAGATTTTACATCTTTATACTCCGTTCAGTGCTTGCCATTGCAAATTGATACCTCCTCTACTCTTGTGGTAGCGAAATTTGTTGCGTTGACCTCGGAACCATTTTTTCTGTGTAGTTTTTGGCAACGGAGGATGGCGAAGCTATCTCAATTTACGATGATCTACAAGCAACTCTAGCAAGCCACCAAGGAGAGATGGCTTTGTTTGCCAGGGAACTACGGCAGGTTTGTTCACTGTAATTCAAGAAAATATATCAAAACTTTGATGCGAGATTAATCTACAGAACTTTTGGAAACCTTTTTTGTGAGTTTTTACTGACTGTATACAAATTCTTTTCATGAACTTGACCTTCAGCTCTTATATATGTTGTTGTAATGCAGAGGTTTCACGACAGTGTTGGGCACATGAAAGAGATTTCTGAGTCCATCAATGGATATTTGCAAAAGATGACAGAACAATCAGACAAACTTGGAAGTCATTCCTCTCAGATGGAAGATATTCAACTGAAAAGCATATCTGAATTCCAAAAAGCATTTGAGGTATGTTGCTGATGTTTTCCCCCTAAGCTTTGTAAGTTGGTTAACATCCCTCAGTCTTCTGTGACATATCTGATGTCTCAAGTGTTTACCATGTAGGACCAATCAAAAACTGATGCAGAAAAGTTTATTGCTGACATGACCAACTTAGTTACTACGCACATGCGACGCCAGAAAGAGATGGTTTGTCTAGAGCCCTGAAGTAACTTGTATATTGAAGTCATTTATTTTCCATCAATAATTTACAATGACAATGTCAGGTTGATGCAAGACTTGGTGATCTTAAAGAAACTGCAGTGGCGAATAAGAATTTCTTGGATGGGCATGTTTCATCGATGGAGTGTATAACAACAGATGCAAAACGGAAATGGCAGACATTCTCTCTGGAGGCTGAGAATAATGCAAACGATAGTGCTGATTTCTCAGCAGCCCAACATTGCAGCATGGAGTTGCTATTACAGAAAAGGTTAGTCTTTTATTCAGTGTTGTTTTTCTGAGCAGCATGGTGCCCACTGATCACTGGGCTCATAAGCAATGTTTACATTTCTGTCTAAACATCATTCTTCCATTTTATTTGGCTGTATCACAGACCCTTTTCTTTTTCGTCTGTTGTTTTGGATTTAGTGTAAGCACTGCTGAGACAGCTTCCAAACATTTAAAGCGTACCCATGTGTCTGTGAGTGAGAAGTGCGCCAACCAATCGTCAGCGATGGTGTCATTTATAAGGTTAGTGAAGTGTAACTGGTGAAGCTTTTTTGGCATCAGAGCAGAAAAATGATTCTGATATCAGTTTCGTGCTTATCCATGAAGTTTCTTGATTCTCTTATCAAAATTTTCTTAAGCAGGAACTTAATTGAAAGTAATGGACAACATGATGCTGAAATCGATTCTGCAAGAACTGCAGCTGAGAAAGATTCAGTGGGGTGCTGTGAGGATATTGTGCAGGATCTAGACAGTAAGTATTATGTCATTGTGTCTGTGATTCAGGAATCTTACTTTCAACCTCTGTTGATTAGTTCAATGTTAATTCCGCTCCTTCTAGCTTCTGATGTGGGGCATATAGATATTTGGTAGGTAGATATTAGTTGAATGTTCTTCTCTTGATCAACTTATGATGGAATCTCATAAAATAGAGGTTGTTCACATTAACGATGACACTAGATTGGTATCTTGTCAAGTTGCCATATAGTCCTTGTAAAGTGAGTTGTCTTCGCAAGAATGATTGTGAGTTGTTGTGCAGTGTTATCCCCACTTTTCTGCCCGTGGGTCACTCTTGAAGATGAGCAGGCTTTAAGTTACAGACCGAAACTCAATAGCCATTCCCTTTGCAGAAGGGCTGTGGAAACTATGTTTTTGGATATTTCTAGTACTTATCACTAATTGAGCAACTAGTAGCTTGGTTTTTGAAAGACTCCTTTGATAAAACCATTTGAGTTTGGTGTTTGCAAAATACTGGTTTTGTGAAATACTGAAAGTGCTCTTGAATCTTTCTCTTTCAATTGGCATGTCCAGAGTTAAAGTTGGTTCAGGAACTTGCTAATGTCTCGAAATCATTTTTGAACAAGTCATGTACGTTTGACTCCAAAGATTTTGTGATTTTGTTGACTTCATGGATCATATGATGGTTGGCAACTCATGCTGAAGGATATGGGCTACAAAGTGTGTAGACAGGAAGATATGGCATGGCTACGGAAAAATATATTTCATTTGAAGTGATTGGTTTTACATCTGGTGTTGTGCTGTAGCAAGTTAGATAGTACTCGTATTAATATATCTTCTGTTGGTAATGATAGCTCAGTTACATATTAATATTTTTTCATCACCTTGAGGGAACTCTTTAAGTCACAAATATCTGCTGCTTTCTGGGCTGAGTTTATGGTCATTGGCGAATGCTTTGTGTCCCGGCTTGCCGATCACATTGATACCTGGGCAGTTTATTTGAAGGTAGATGTATTCTGAAAATTCATCCTTTTCTTGTGATGTTATGTATAGGATTAGCGGAAAGGCAACAAGGGGAGGTATCTGGAATCTTTTCATCTGTCAAAGTTCAGGGACATAATCTTGAGGTTCTCCAGGAGGATCATTCTGGTCAAGCTCAAGACATGGAAAGAGAAGCACAGGCCACATTCAAACAAAGATACATGGTAGGTTTCTCGTTTAATCTCTGTCTCATGCAGGAATGAATACATGGTAGGTTTCTCGTTTAATCTCAATCTCATGCAGGAATGAATATTGCTTCAAGTAATCTGCCAATAATGTAGTTTTGAGTATACTGTCAGCCTTTCAATAACCAACCACTGCAATTTTTTCTTATAATTTTAACTTCACAGTATCTGCAATATGCTTACATGCCAATAACAAGTTTCCGAGGAAGATGAAGTATATCATTATCATCTCAGGATAATAACTGTTTGGGGTCAATCTTGTCTCTGAATGGATATGCATGATCCAATTGGTTTTAATTATGATGTTGATATTACAGAATGCCAGACTATGTAAATGACAGATAACTGTTATCATGACTTGTTTACATTTTCTGATGGAAAAATATGCGTGATTGTCAGGATTATGAACCAACTGGCACGACGCCAGTAAGATGTGACGCAGATGTTCCAAGTAAGGGAACTATTGAATCTCTACGCACCATGCCAATGGATGCTCTTTTAGACGAGTTTAGAGAAAACCATCCATATGATTCGGTTGAGGAAAAAGAGTCGCGACCATCTCTTATACCTAGATCGCCCCTTGTTGAACTGAACTGATGTTTTTACAGTGGTATCTTTCGTTTCACTTGAGAAGATCAATGTAACTTTTATGTAAGCTGTTATTGCCAGTAGCGTAGCGAATTGTTCTTTTGTGATTCTTCTGGTGAGGGCTCTGGGAAAGTATGTGCAGTTGAATAAATTCCAGCTTGGAATTTTTCAACTTAAGATTGATGTATAATGCAAGAAGGCTCCATGTAGACATGGAGTTGTTTGCACCGATAGTAGCTTCATTGTTGAATATGATTATGTTGTAAGAAATTACATCGGTTATTTTGGTTTACATATTTCTTCAGCTGTCTCTTGATCTCGAATCTTTGGTTTACATATTTAGCTAGCTAGCAATTACTCAGTAACAGAAAGGTACTTATGGATTGGTGCAGAATGGTTGACATCGTATGCTGATGTAATCAACTGGCAAACTTTGTACACTTACGAATTTAGAGTTGCTAAGTTGTTAGAGCAGCAGCGGCAGCACAAAAAAATAAAACAAAACCCAAGGCATTGTCACTAGATTAGCAGCGAAGCAAAAGAAAGATCAGAATATTTTTTCTAAAAAAAAGCGGCATAATAGCAGCATGAGTTGTGTCAACTGTCAAATGAGTGTACTGTGGAAATCAGCGAATACATATAGTTGTACTATGCAAGTATGTAACTATGTAATGTGGCACTATTGATTTTGATGCTTTGGAAAGTTAAACCAGCTAATAACTTACTTCGCAATTGTTGTCAAGATAATACACCTTCGTTCCAATTCCTCATTTCTCCGGTCGGGGGCTCATATAGCATGGGGATGTATTGGGATACACTGTCGTCATTGCAAGGTTTAACTGAGTTGTTGTTGTTGTTGTTACTGCTGCTGCTGCTGCTGCTGTTGTTGTTGTCATTGGAAGGTTTGGGCTGCTCAGAAACCGCTTTCATTACCGGTTTCCTGTTGAGGCAAGAGGCCACAAGGGAAAGCAAGACAAAGACAACGATAAAGATCAAATAGTAAATCATCCAATTTTTTGGGGCAACCAATAACTCTGCTACGGTAAGACCAAGTGCCACAAACTTAAACGAGTAATAGCATGCCTTGCCTACACTCGTTGCCTTCTCCTCCAAAAGGCCAACAGAAACTGTCTGTATCAAAGCGAATAAGAGAGCTACATATCCGAGAATTTGATGGCGGTCGAGTTTCGATCCTGTGTTATTAGCAATGATTCGGATTCCAAGGAAGCCTGTAACTAAACCGACGACATGTAATATCCACTGAGTCCAATATGTTATGGTGTTGGACATGCATAGGAACGACTTGTACATCTCAATCAACGCTATCAAAGGAATCATGACACCAAAGACTAAGGTGCATGTTATGGCGTGATTATGTCTTGCAACTTGTTCTGCATGAGTGGCCGTAATATTCGTCTGGAGGAGATAACGACCTACAACTACCTCTTGCTGAAGGGCGTTACAGTCCATAGGGTTCGGTTGGGCTGGATTGGTTAAGGTTTTATTAGCAGTTATTAAAGTTGAGGTGTTTGTGGGGGAGGAGGAGCACGAAGGAACATATAGGAGGGTGCAAAGGAGGAGAAGAAGGTGAAGAAAACACGGCATCGGTGAAGTTGAACGTATATCTAGCTAGTTGCAGTGTGCAACTGTGCAAGCAAATTCTGCAATTTTTTTCTTCGTTTAATTTTCTTTTAGAACAACACTGCAATGCTTTAATGGGTGTTGGACTGTTGGTGTGCTATTTTAGCACAAGGTTTCACAAACCGCACTTCCTAATAAATTAAAGAACTGTAAATATTGGTGAAATGATTCGGCTTCTATGAATAAATAATTGGACATTTCCCCCTCAAAAAATAAGTAAATAAAAATACTCGGGCATTTACACAAAATATAATAAAAATTCGGACATTTAAAAGAAGGAATCGCAAAATAAGTTATCAGTTTCTAAATACGAGTATTTGTTTTGGTGTGAGTATATAGTTTCTATGTATTCAGTCAGATGAATCTATTTAAAATCTCTGTTGAGTTCTTCAACGAGATCACTTCGGCACCCAAAATTAAACATTATAATCATCCATAACAATAATTTAATTTCATTCATCTCAAGAAACAAAATAAAAACAAATTTTTATGTGTTACAACTTTTTTTTTAATCAATTTCCAATAGAATTTTTTTTTTCCTTAAAATTGCAGTATGATTTTTTTTTTTAAATTTGTTGTGAGCTTCGATTTGGGACTTGGGAACGTGAGCAACACGTGATCAGATGTTAAATGCACTTCAGATGAGAGAAGTGGAACAGATGGATAATAAATGATGTTCGACTTTCCCGATCGTCCTGCAAAACAGAGATGGTGAAACTAGCACTGCGGCTTGCCGGGGAGAGCCCCTCCAATGCTTAAGTCAGACGAGTGACATGAAATCGTAAAGTCAGAGTGTAGATTTTTAGAATATGTGAGCGTATATCATCGTACCTTTTTACTGTTAGGCCTTGCGTTTTATAAGAGAAATGTTCCTGCCACTTTTGTTATGAGCGATGTGGGACAAACTTCCCACTTTTTATACAGGAATAGTTATACGTCAACAAAATTTACAATTAGAAAAGGATAATAGTTTTGGTGTTCATCCTATGATTGGAATATTGGCTGCGTTTGGGGTTGAGGTTAAACTGCTTTCAAAGTGCTTTTGGCAGCACTTTTATTTTTTTGGGTGTTTGGTAGTTTTTTTAAAAGTGATTTGAGTGAAAGCATTTTCCAAATATAAGATTTGAAAGCTGTTTTTTCACCTCACATATTCCACAACTGTAGGTGAAAGCACTTTCATCCACAGTTGCAGCACCTCACAACTACATCACTTACTACAGCACACCACTTGACATCAACCCCAAACTCAGCCATTATAAGAGCAAGATTATTGGGGGTACCAGTTGAGTCTGAGTTTCTCAGACTGGTACCCACTTTTGCAAATTTACCATTGTGGATGAGTACCAGTTGGGTACCAGTTTTAGTTGGGTATGTCAAAACTAAAACTCTAGCACCCAAAACTCATACTCAACTTGTACCCAACCCCACATGATAAATAACAATTTTGCTAAAGGTCACAACGTTTAGACAATAAAAGTTGTCTAAACATGACATTATTTGTAATTAAGGAAAATTGAAAGGACTTGTTCAATAAAAATTTTAAGTATGAGGTCTTTACAATAAAAATAAAAAAATAGAAAAAGGACCTAAAATAATTTGAATCGGAAGGTGATATTAGCAATTGACGGAAGGATAGCCGCTCTAATTACGGTGCTAGATTGACATGGCCCGGTCACTTAGTACATCAAACAGATATGCTTATACTTCATTTTTGACATGCTACCTTTATTTAATGTACAATACAATTTTCACTTTCAATTAAAAACAGAAATAGTGTTCTAGTTTTCAAATGGAAGAATTTTTTCTTTAATTTTAATGTT
>ONZK01005261.1:0-14561 GCA_900322385.1 Pharnaceum exiguum
CACTTGCCTATATATTAGGGGGGGGGGGGGTGTTATAAGGATATTGTACGTAAAACAGAATTCATGTTCTGTTTCCTTATTGTACGTTAACATGGGGTACGATGTTATACTGTACATGTTAACTATCAATATTGTGTTTCCTTTTTATCATCACCCCAGTACATCTTTTTATTAGGATCCCTTCATCAAGTCAATCAAGGAAAAAAATCAAAAAGTAAAGATCTTTTCTTGCTTTCTCTTAAAAAAAAGAATTATGAAATCAATTTTTATATGGAGAATAACGAAATCAATATGAAGATATCACGATTGCTACGATTTTGTACACATACATAACACTCTTGCCATAAAAAACTCTTTTATTCCAAATTTAATGAAAATAATTTCTATTTATAATAACAAAATATTAATTATTTCGAATTGAATCTTATGTTCTTTTTTTTCTTTCTTTTTAACGTTTTTAAAAGACTTTTTGTATAAAAAAAAGAAGAAGCATAAATTAATTTATGGCAATTTTCATAGTTAACTGGAGTTTGCAGCCAACCCCGAGCTTACACCTAGTTATTAGCCGGATTATAAAAGGTAAGGCTCATCCAGTTTTCTCTCTCCGTAGCCTCTCTTAGTATATAAATATAGATAGATATAGATTATAATATGTGTAGTCATTTGTAATTTGTTTTAGGATTATAAACTGCTTTACATGTTTACAAAAATTTCTGTATACACATCTCATATAAAGAGGGGGTCATTGGTCAATATTGACCAAAATATGTTGAATACTGACCTCTTTTGGTCATCATGATCAGTAATATTATCTTATAATATGAAATGGGAATATATAAATTTTTCTCTTGAATGTTTCGTTATAATTGTTGTTTTTTAAGAAATTGCTAGCAAGTATATGAATTAGTATTATTTTTCCAATGAAATGGCCCTTGAAGAGAAATAAGTTGGTTCATTTAGTTGTTTGTCCGGGTTCACACAGATTTTTCTACGTAAGAATTGGCTCCTAGTCTAGCATACACCAGGTGTATGGGTACACCTGCCTAGGTGGCACTATTTTTTCATTAAAAAAAAAGAAAAAAAATGAGTGGCTAAAAGTAAGGCAGTAGTTCGGAGACATTAGTCATATAAAAGATTTCACTAGTCATATATCTACTAGTCATTAGTCATATAAAAATACACATTAGTCATTAGTCATATAAAAAGACCTACTAGTCATCCATGTTATTTTTTAAAAAAAATGCAGACGTGGCACCCGGTGTACACGGTAGACTTGCTGAAGAATTGGAGGAAAAAGAAAGTAGACAACAGCAATAACAACAAACTCAGTCGAGTCGTGAGGAAAAAAGAGAGTAGACCGGGAAAAAAATCTTTAACTAAAAAAAAACTCACAAACTTTAGACTTATATAAATGGAAGAAAGTAAACAATTAACCTAGGCACCTAGCAACTTCCAAAAAAAAAAAAAAGGTGTGTACAGCCATTTACATATGCCCTCAGCTTATGGGGCATGTCTACAATTGACAAAATAATCCCTGTAGACAATCATCTAATCTAATCATCTCCATACAAAATAAAGCGCATGGGTTGTGATATTCCAGTCGACATTCTTCTCCAGATCTTGTCGAGATTACCAGCCAAGTCTCTGGTACGTTTCCAATGCGTTTGTACATCATGGTGTGATACAATTAAAAAAGATGAGTTTCGTGCACTACATCAACGTAACTTCAACTATCACAATAAAAGTCACCGATGTTATTATTTGGCTCGCTTGGATAATAAGTACCCAGATGGGTACTCGTTAGTTGCTCGGTTTAGGCTTTTTGATGAATCATTAACAATCATGCGTGAACCACAACACTTTGATCTCCCTGAAGCGTTAGTAGGAAAATATAATTTTTATGAGTCGCAAATCATTGGTTCATGCAATGGACTGATATGCATGTATCTTGGTCAATCTACTAATGATTTCTTAGGGAGAGTATGCTTTTGGAACCCTGCTATACGACGATGTTTGATTGATAAGTTTCCTTCTAGAACTGATGGGATTATTTTGACTATGGAATCTCTAGTTATGTTAGGTTTCGGATTTGCAACCCGTAGCAATGAACATAAGCTGGTTATTATACGAAAACTAGACAGAAAAGAATGCCAGGTTTATGTTTACTCTTTGAGAACAAGATCTTGGACCAACAGTAGGCCAAAACCCCAAGCTTATGACTGCTATCTAGACGGGAAAAATCAGAGGAAAAGCTGTTATTTCAAAGGATCTTTACAATGGATATGTGAGATAAACAAACGAGACATGATCGTATGCTTTGATCTAGATGATGAGGACTTCAGCTACATAGACTTACCGATAAAGTTATCCACACGCGATGAAAGGCGTCATACAGAAAGTACACTTATTGTTTACAAGGATATGCTTTCGATATTTGCAAAAAAGAGGTCCCTAATGGTAAAAATAGTTTCATATTAGATTGGAACATATGGGTCATGAAGGAGTATGGGCACTCTAGTTCTTGGATATGTTTGGTTAGTTTTATCAGCGATGTAAATTGGGACATTTACAGGGTGCTCGGAGCTGATGCTGATGGCAGATTGGTAGTATCAGTAGGCACATATGGCAGGATTTTGCAAACGTGTGATCCTTTGGCCGAAACTATATTCGCGACTACCAATCAGAATGTTAAGGAACTTGTTCCATGTGAAGAAAGCTTATTCTTATTGTCGGGCTAATACTACGTAGAAATTAAATAGAATCTCAACAATTGTAGTTAAATTGTTTACATGTTATGGCTTTAACATTACTTTCATATAGTTTCATTCACTATTGATTAGGAGGAATCCTTGAGGGAAGGATCTCCTAAATCAATTATGTATCTTTCCAAAAAAAAAAAATAGTTTCATTCTCTCGTGTCTTTTAAGTGAACTTAAGTGTTTTGACGACATTAAAGTGAATTCATTGGCCAGCCTCGCCTTCTACCGCTTAGTGCGCTGACAGTGGGGCGAGGTATTATTTACCAAAGGTGAGTATCCTGAGAAATAAAAAAAAGAGTTAAATGGTTCACATGGCTTTATATTGGTCTGCTACTCTTTACTCTCTACTAGTCTTGCGCTTTCATTATTATGTGCATCTTTTAGCCATTTGAATGGCGCGGCTCTTTTTCTTTTTCTTTATAATGTTAATTGTATCGTGAGATTACAGTCTGATGATGATACCTTATAAAGTTATAATACCTTGCCCTCCATTGCCTTCCCCGATCCCCATCCTGTGTCATCAGCTAGCATGTTTTCATGTATAACATGAGAAGTTAGCAACTTCTAAGTGCGTTATAAATTCTGTAAGCACGGGGTCAAGCAAACCAAGAGAAAACTACTCCTAAGGTTAGCTAAAGATCCTATCATTCTAAGGTAGCACTGTTAAGGGCGTAAGGCAGTAATCTACGAAAAGAAGTTTTGCTTTTCAGAATATATTTGATAAGATTACAAGTTGTTATGTTCCGCAAGGGACAAAATTACTGAATGATGTCTTAAGTACCCAGCTGGAGAAGGTGCTGAATGATAATGTTTGATGATTAATAATTAATTGACGGTTGTATTGATCAATTTTTCGATAATGATTGCTCTACTTTTTTTCTTTTTTTTTTTTGGTGTTGCAGCATTATGGGCTTGTTCTTTTCAATTTGTAAAACCTTATTTCTATTTTAGTTTAGTTCAATATACAGATTTTAACACACTCAACAAATTTTATTTCTATCAAAATTAGTTATAGTTTTATTACACTAAATATTTTTCAAGTTAGGTTGTTTTTATTTATCTTTTTTTTTAAAGGTAAGAAGAAGAAGAAAATTAGGAGACCCTCCTCTCGAGGGATTCTCCTAATTTGTCGGCTAGAAGAAGATCATCTAACTCTGTTGACCACGATCTATCCCACACAATCTCGTCTTGAATTTGTTGTCCCAGATTTGCCATCCAATCCGCTGCTCTATTCCCTTCTCTATAGATATATGAAACTTCAACTTCCGTAAATGAGCTAAGTAGTCCCCGAATGTCTTGAATCAAGCTTTTGATTTTCCATGGTATCTCTTGTTTCCCAAGTGCTGCATTGATTACTGTAATGTTATCACCCTCAACCCAAATACGGCGATATCCCAAATCTCTTGTTCTTCGAATTCCATCGCGCATGGCAAGAGCTTCTGCATTTAGAATCGAGGCAGCACCAATCTTTTTGGCACCAGCCATCAGGAAGGTACCACCCTCATGTCGTAAGATATATCCTAAGCTTGCAATATCATCTCTTCGAGATCCATCAAAATTGAGTTTAACTACTCCATTTGAAGGGGGACGCCAAGTGATGTACCAGCATGGTTTTGTTTTGGATGTGTTAGTAGAAAAATCGGTATGATATTTTTTATCCAGCATTTCTCGATATTTCCACTCATAGAAGCTTCTTTTAACTCGCAGAAAAACACTCATTGGGTTGAATGCATTTCTCTCAAATTGTTTGTCATTTCGTCCTAACCAAATACTTCATATGAGGTACATTGATTTAAGAAATTCCGGTGAGGCAATTGTTTCCTCATCTTTAAGAAATTGTATCTAGGTGTAGATATCTTGAAAAGGAATCGGTGAGTGTATCCATCCTTTATCAAGTGCTAAGGTCCACACTTTAGAACTTTCCACACAGAAAGAGAAGACATGTGATAAAGATTCATTAGTCGAACAACACATAGCACATGGTTCATATGGGATAATTTTCCTCGAATGAAGACATTCCTTGGTTGGGAGAGATCTATGGAAGAGTTGCCACAGAAAAATCTTAATTTTAGGATTAATATCCAAGTTCCAAACCCACCGATAGCGCCACTTCTCTTTGACACCCGGTGTGATGCCTTGTGCAAGTAATGTAGCAGACTTTGTTGAAAAATGACCATTAGATGAGAGCCCCCAGCCTAATTCATCAATACACGACGTACTCGAAATTGGAATTGGTAGAATGAGATTAACAATAGCATTTGGAACAACCGATCGCAATTTTGCGACATCCCATTCCTTAGAGGGTAGGATAAAATCAGCAACTATAGCATGAGGATGCTGGACACAATCAAGTTCCATCCCAGTTAGAGTAAGTAATGAAGAGGTACTTACCCAATTATCAGTCCAGAACTTGACTTGAGTACCGTCACCTATACTACATTGAATTCCCTTTTTGAAAAGATCTTTAACCTTAAGAATACTCTTCCAAGCTCAAGAATCCGTTGTTCTCTTTTTATAATTCAGAAAAGAGACATGTCGCAAATGCTTTGCTCTCATCATCTGAACCCATATACTACTATTATCAAATAAAATTTTCCATATAAGTTTGCATAGAAATGCTTTATTGGTATCTTTACACGACCGTAGACCTAACTCACCATAACATTTGGGTCGGCAAATCGTTTTCCAAGCAATCATTGATTTTCCTTTGTAATCTTGACCTTTCTTCCAAAAGAAATTTCTATTTGTGATGTCCAAAGCCTTTGAAGTTCGATCTGGGAGTACAAAACATTGCATTGTATGTGCTGAGATTGATTCTAGATTGGCTTGAATATGAACAGTCCGACCAACCTTAGACAAGGATTTAGCTGCCCACGAATTCATCCGAGATTGTGATTTGCTGACAAGGTCTTGGTAAATTGCTGTGTCAGGTCGATTTTCGAAGAGCGGACAACCAAGGTATTTCCCCAAATGATTATTGATACGTATATTAAATTCACCGGCTAGTAAAATCTTTCTACACATCGGTACCTTTTTGGAAAAAAGTACACTTGATTTATGAAAATTAATCATTTGTCCAGATTGAAGACAAAAATCGTGGAGTGTATCTTTAAGTAATCGTGTTGCTGAAAGCGTAGCTTTACAAAAAACGGAAGACTATCATCTGCAAATAGAAGAGCAGGTAGAAGAGGAGCCTGTGGGCAAAGTTTAACCCCTAAGCCATTTTTCGGATCACTAGCTATTCGGGATATGCGCATTGCTAAAACATTCATACAAAGAATAAACAGATAGGGGGAAAGTGGATCACCCTGTCGAAGTCCTCTGGTCGGTCTGAAGATTGGTTGTGCTTCATCATTGACTAAAAGTGAGTACGACACAGTAGTGACACATTGCCTTACCCAATTAATCCATTTGGTGTCAAATTCCATTTGGGTTAAGACACCAAATAAGAAATTCCATTCGACCCTGTCATATGCCTTTTCCATATCTAATTTGATAGCTAGCCATCCCGTTTTGTTCTTAGAATTCCTAACCAGATGCATAACTTCATTAGTCAGAAGAATATTATCATGAATTGATCGGCCTGGTATAAACGCTCCTTGATTTTGGTTGACTAAATCTCCTAAGAAGGGTCTCAATCTATTAACTATTAACTTAGTAATGATCTTCATTAAAGTATTACACAGACTAATCGGCCGGAAATGGTTGTCAGTTTCCGGATTATCATTTTTTGGGATAAGCGAAATAAAAGTATGATTAACTTCACGTAACACCTTACCCTGATGGAAAAAAGCAAATATGCTTTGACATACATCTTGACCTATAATAGACCAATATTTTTGAAAAAAGGCTATTCATTTGAAAAACAACCTCTTTAATTTCCTCAGTTGTAAAGTCGATCACGAGTTAAATCATTATTAATATCACTAGATATACAACAAGGAATATCACCAAGTAGGAGAGGGTTAAGGTTGTGGCCCGTTGATTGGAATCGTTGTGAGAACTTGAAGGATAAATGATCTCTGATTAGCTGTTGATCTTCTAGCCAAGCCCCAGAGGAATCCCGTAATTTCCGTATACGAATTCTCTTCTTTTTATTGGTGTGGAATTTTTGGAAATAGGAAGAGTGTCGGTCTCCATTGAGGAGTCATCGTTGTTTCGAAAAAGTACCCCAGTATTTTCTATTAACGGTTAAAAGATGTTCCAGTTGAGTAAGCAGTCGTTTTTTGCATTGTAAGAAATTATGACTACTTGGATTTGAAGCAAGAATTTGATCCACCTGTTCCAATTTTTCATAGTTTTTAGATAACTGTAGGCAAAGAAAATTAAATTTCTTCCTACTCCAAACTTTAAATGAATGCTTGACACTCCTAAGGCGCTTAACAAGACAGTACATTCTTGATCCCCGGAAGTTCTTGTTCCATTCATCTCGGACAAGTTGTTCTGCATCCAAGTGTCCCATCCAGTTTTGCTAGAATCGAAATGGTCTACCTTTAGAGTGTTGGGCAGTTTTTGTGTCTAACCAAATCGGTGTACGGTCCGAAATCGTAAATTGCCCATTTGCTATCACAGAATTTGGATAGATTGAGGTCCAATTAGTACTTCCCACAGCCCTATCAAGTTTTTCTTTTACGATTGTTCCATGAAAATTACGTTTCCAAGTGAATGGAGAGGTTACACATGTGATTGATTCACCTTGCATAGTAATACAAAAATCGGAAAGTCGACGTAGTCTGCATGGTGTAATTGGGGTACCTCCATCTTTATCACCACTTTCCAAGAGTTTGTTAAAATCACCGATAACACACCATGGAAACTAGAGCATGGATATGAAAGATTTCAGTTTATACCAGAATTGATCTTTATCTCTTTCTTGTGCCGGTCCATAAATACCAATAACCACAGTTTTAACTCCGTTATTAAGATCTTCTACTAGAAGAGGTATAAATCTATCATCTTTTTCAATAACTTGGGCGTTAATATTGACGTGATCCCAAAGGACCCAAATGGCTCCTGAGTGATTAATCGTCGGGATAGAGTCATGAAAGCGAAATCCCAATTTCTTTATAAGGCGAGTAGTATTACTAGGATTAACTAATGTTTCCATAAGGAACATGATATCTGGTTTAAGTCGATTCTTATGGAAGAGAGCTTCATCCAGTGCATTTGGTTTTTTGATACCTTGGATATTCCAGCTAGTTATAATCATTAAAAGATATAAGAGGGGATAGCCTCACTTATGGAAAGCCATAATGAAATTGCAGACCGGTAAACAAAAAACGATCATAGAATGATGTAAAGGGAACTGAACACCCGTAAGAAAAGCCACTCGGAAAGAACAATACACAAAATGAAACTGTTATAAAACGGTCATATGTAGTCATCATATTGGACAGGAAATGCCAAAAGCATTCAGTTATCCAGTAGACATCTCATATTGAAGTAAGTACCACATCGAACAATCTGTTAAAAGAAAAACAGTGAACTGAATGAATCAAGAGGAGATAACATCTGGGTTGAAGAGTAAAAAGACAAGAGACAACAATAAACCATAACCAAGTCATCTTTATAATAATTACAATAGAGAGACTACACAGACAGAAGCAGATGAAACTACTTACCATATTAACAAATATAAACATAGAGATTAAGGAATCCCTACTATCTATTTTACACAGAAAATTTGGCCGACTTCCCAACAAAAAGCAAAAGGGAGTAGACGACCTAGTAGGGGCTATGCTTTGGATTTTCCAAAAGAGAGCAGTTAGATGAGCATCAATACGAACTCAAAAGAAAAGATGACTTATATTCATAATATCTAGTGAGATGGGGAACCAGTATCACACTGGTTATCAGCATCAGAAGAACTTGATTCTCTCACAGATAGACGACGTTTCTTGCCCGATTCAGAAGAAGCATTGATAACATTCTCCATTTCCATGAAATCCTCTTCTTCCTCACTAGTATTCTTCTCTGATTGTTGAGAAGAAACTCTGGAGGAAGCTTCCACTCCATCAGTACCAGCTATACTGTTAACTTCCCACTGGACAATCCTTGGGGGGAGTCATTTTCAGTCAGTAGATCTTTGGGAAGGAGGTGTTCAGGAAATGGCATTTGAATAGGGCTAAACTGATTTTCAATGTTAATTGGGTCAACTGGGGAATGTGAAGGTTCAGTAGGAAGATTGGCAGGGAGTTCAACAATAGGACTAATAGCATCAATGTTGACAGTAGGTTCAAGATCTTCCCTAGCTATTAGCAGAACTCCTATGAAAAAAAGCACCTCTTCCAATCCTCACACCACCACCTCTTGATCTACCCTAAGTGCTCGCCTGGGAGTCCTATGGGGGGACACAGTTAACCATCCTCCCTCTTCCTGCACAGTAGTACGCTCATTTAAAGAGCACACATTCTCACCAAGTTCAAAGAATGAGTTGTCAACTGGTTCAAAGGCAGCTTGGGTAGGGGAAGTGTTTGGAACTCTCGGGCAATCATCCATATCATGCTCATGAGACCCACATAGAACACAGATTGTATGCATATTCTCATACACCAAAGGGAAAGAGTAGACATTACTTTTCCAGTTAACAAAGATAACTTGTTTGAGGGGTCGAGTAATGTCAACCAAAACAAAAACCTAGCATAACGACCCCTAAGTTTAAGAGAAGTAATATCATCAAGCTTAATAGCTACCACAATATCTTTCATGAGATGGCAAATAACCTCAAAATCCCAACACTCAAGAGGAAGACGAGGAATTCTAATCCAATGATAAACATGGGTAATGTTAGCTTTTAAAGTGTTAAAAAAGGGTTCCCACTTACGAAGATAGAAGTTTTGACCCTGCACAAAGTAAGGCTGCCCTATCCAAGCTTCATCTGTTTCAGCTTTTGTGGTAAATTTCACTCTGTACCATTCATACCCCACATCAACCAGCTCAAAGTGCCCTTTCATATTGCGCCATTCATAGACAAGTTTAGATTTGATTGCACCATAAGGAACAGGCTCTCCCCACACCTTACCATAAAAACATAAGTTTTCGTGGTCACCTACAATTTCCTCATCAGAAAGAGGGTCATATGGAATGTTTAAGCTCTGTGGTTGTGGCTGGCGATTATGAATGTCTTTGTTGCTAGGACCAGAAAATGAAGTTGGTCCGAACTGATGAGAAGAAGGCGGATTGTCACTCGAGCTACCCAGTTGAAATGCAGATTTATAAGAACTAGGGGGTCTATGATAGGTTTGAAGATTACTAGTAATGTAACGTCCATCGGGGAGAACATCACTCTCCTGCTGGAAAGACGCCTCATTACTGGCATTAGCAGGTTGAAGTAGAGAATTGTTGTCATAATTGAAAGCTTGTTGGGGATCAAAATGAGAGGAAGGAAGGGACGACATTAGTTTACCAAGAGAAATAGGGAAATTACCAATGAGAAGTTGAGAGGAAGTGAGCTTGAAGAACCGACATTTAAAGGCAAGAAATGGAAGAGGACGAATAATGACATGTGCTTCAGCTTTCGAGTGTTCAAGAGAAAAAGGAACAAGTGGAGGGTCAAGATCAAAGACGAACTGAAACATCCACATGCATTGCCACACAAGCACGTAAGTGGCCGTCATTTTCAACGAGAGACCCGTGATTCTAGCAACCCAGAAGAAAAAGACAGAGAAGGAAGAACAAAAGGGAATTCGAGAAAGAGAAAAAACCTTTTGAAAGCAAGCAAACAAATGAAATATATAGCAATGAAAGAGACGAGAGAAGAAAAAACCTTCCATTGCAACAATAACTGATCTGAAGTTGCTGACGAACACAACCCAATAGGCATTCAAGGTACATACGCAGCAGGAAACTCTTAGTCTTCTAGCACAAGGAAATGATCTTAGCCGCGTGAAGCTCAAATAAATGAACTTGATCAGGTTGGCTTGAACACTTGGCATACAAACTCGAACTAAGGAAGCTTGAGCAAGCCTTATCTTCCAGAGAATCGAGGAGTGGTCGATTAGATTAATCGGGTTTTCGAAGGGACGATCATTAAGTAAAGCAAAAGGGGGGAGTAAAAAAAGATACTGAGAGGAGTCAATAGCTTGCAGGGAATGATCATAATGATTAGTTGCAGTGAGGGATGATTGGCAGTGGCTGACTGAAGGAACTGACAAGATGAATTGAGTACAATTGAAAGAGGGGTTAGGGTTCGCAAAAAGAAAAGGTTGTTTTTATTTATCTACAGTATTACACTTCAGTATTTTTCAGCTCTCTTTAGTTTGGTTTAGTTATTTCGAATTCCTTGGACGAGCTACTGGTGAACATAAGATTATGAGAAATCAGGAGCTTGAGCATTTGCTGGGGAATGAAGGAAATTCAAAGAACTAGAATGACGATGTACATTTCATGAAGTGGGGCAATTAAATAAGAACTAATGGCACAAGGAAAAAAGAAATTAATATAACGGACGGAAAGCAGTAGAGTTAGGAGTGCAAATAGCAGGCATGTGTTGGTCACGTGAGGCTGTGAGGGTAATTCAGTCAGTTTACCTGTTTTGGTGGTCATTCACAAAAAAAAAGTAGGTTAAAAGGTGGTTTAGTACAAAAAAGTTTTATAAAGGTGTTTCTTCACAACAAACTTAAAATCAAAGGTGGTTCTGTACAATTTAATCAAAAACAAATTATACCATTACATGTGAGCCCGTAGACGTACGTATTATATATCCTTGACCATCGAAAGACTTCTAATTGCGTATGACATAATAGTATCTTCGTATGACATTATACCGTGGACTTTGTTAAATTTAACGACTTTGATTGTGTTGGATACGTCTCTGAGCTAAAAGCTTGTCCATGTTGCAATATTTGAAGATTCTCAAATGGATCGCAGTTAAAAGAAAGTACATGCATGCATTACGACGCGATCTTTTTTATTATGCATCATGTGTTATCAGCTTAATATGAGACTTTTAGTTTTGTTCAGCACTAGACTGGTAATTGTATCATGATAAGTTTCTATCAATCTAAGTAGGTTGCAAATGTTTTATGAATGGAGGGTTGATTTAGACACTTCAGTGTTGAAGTGTTCGAACACTGGAACCAGAGGTCTGCGAGACACGACGTTGTTTACTCTTTGCAATCAGATTAGAATACGACATCATATTCAAATACTCTCGACCATAAAATATAAAAATAACATTTCAAGTATAGAAAACAACAATAACAATAACAATCCCAGCATAAATCCCATCCTAGATAGGGTACTGAGGAAGCCTGATTTACGCTCCCAGCATAAATCCCATCAAAGCCTGATTTGAGAATCGGGAGACTGTTTCCACAATGACCCACTTAGTACCTTTATGAGAAGATCTATCTCTTTGTACCTGCAATGAAAAATTGTTAAAATCGATATACCAATAAAAACATTTGAACCTGCAATAAGAAAACGTTAGATACCAAATGTACCCATAAAAGCATTTATCCCTACAGTGAAAAAACGTTAGTATCCTATTTAACCATAGAAATCAAAAGTCGTGGATAAACATGTCAAGCCTCCAAATGCATAAGTAATTTAATTTCAGACAACACGACAACTACCAAGTAACTGCGAATACATCCACTACTAGAAAACACGGAGAATCACGACGCTTTTTTCGCATTATCTAGACGCTTTTAAGCGTCTAGAAATATTTTCTCGACACTCCCTAAAAGCGACGAAATTTTCGTCGTCGAGATTTTTTGACTACGCTTCTAGTGCATCGCGAAATATCGGCGACAAAGAGCGTCTAGATGTAAAAAATGTCGACGCATTTTTGCGTCTTACTTATTATTTTAGCGCCAACAGAAAACCCAGCAAATTTTGAAATGGTTGTTTTGGCGCCTTAAGTATCGACGCCAAAATGCGATGTTTATTTTTGTTTTTTTTTTAGGGATTTTGATTTTAATATATACTACAATATATAGGAAAATTGATGACAATACTTGCAACGCCATTAGGCCATTAACGTATTACCAAAATATATATATTATATATTCAAAAGTTGATCAAAGCTATAAATCAATGATCATATATATCTGATCAAAGTTTCAATAATGTAAAAAACTCTAGAGTCATGTACTAGCTACTCATGTACTAGCGCTGAGTAAACAAAACCATCCAAATGACGTCCATAAAATTACTTAAAAGCAATTGATTTGAAGGCAATGAACATCAAAAAACTAGCCCTAACATTGGATTAAATATATATGTAGCATTCTATCGCTTCCGAACTTGCGAGCAGCTTGTATATATAATATCTCAGCAGACCTAAGTATCTTCATCATGAATCTCTCGATCAGTTACCTGTAAATTGGGATGATAATTCCTAACGGGCTAACAGTACAACACGGCAACTATCAAGTAACTGCGAACACGTACAACATGCACAACATAAATACTAAACTCACCTAGTCCTAACGGGCTAACAATACACTACACCATACACTAACAGGTTTAGCACCCTACCCTATCAGTGTAGTACCCTAATCCTCATTCTCCAACAACTCCTATTTAATGCCAAGTCCTCACTAAGTGATAGGTCAATCATATCATGTCTAATACATTCTCCCAAACTCTTCTTCGGCATGCCTCTCCTTCTAACCCCGCTAACCACCATGCTTTCGCACCTACGCACTGGTGTATCCGGGCCTCTCCTCCTGACATGCCCAAACCATCACAGTCTGGTCTCTCGCATCTTCTCCACGAATGGTGCCACTACCAGCTTCACCCTAACCACCTCGTTTCTAATCTTGTCCAGCCTAGTGAGACCGCACATCCAGCGCAACATCCGCATCTGCTAGCTTCTGCTTTGGATCTTCTTAGTCGGCCAACATTCGGCTCCATACAATATCGTCAATCGTACTGCAGCTCTATAAAACTTCTTTTTGAGCTTAAGCGGGATCTTCTTTTCACATAGTACCTCTGAAGCAGCCCTCCACTTCAGCCACCTGCTGAAATACGATGGGTAATAATATAGCCAATAATTATATATTGTTGCCTTAATCTGATATTATATAGATTTAGTACAATTAGTAAATATAATAGTATATTCGCAAAATATAATATTCCATTCTTGCTACAAAATAAAGATCGCAAAGTTATCTTAACGAACTATAATTTATAGCTAATCACAAATTTTCACATAAGCTAAGTAATATCCGAATTATATAAGGACTGATTGCTATTTTCTTTCTCTATGCTATTTTTCTCTCTCTATACCCTCCCTTAGTATATAAAAATAAAATATAGATTTTAAATGTCCCCCAATCACTTTTTTCATTAATAAATATTTAGGTAGTGTTGTCGAAAACTATCCAAAATGTAAACAAAAGCCACAAAATTTGTCAAAAGTACAAATGTAACTCCTTCAAAATAAAAAATTAGAAATATAATTCTTATAACGAAAGTTGTATATACTTTTTAGTATAATCACATTTCTTAGACATAGATTGTAGGCACTGTGAATTAAATTTACCTTATGTTCATCATGAGGTACAAACTAAACCTATCAAATTCCTTTAATTCTAAGGTACACCCAGTGTACGTGTACACCGACCTGGGTGTTTTTTGTAAAGCATTTCAACAAATACCATTTAGTCACTTTTTTCATGCCATTAGTCACTATTTTCATGCCATTAGTTAGTCCCTTTCTTATTAGTTATAAATTCACCCCGTATATGGATACACTCAGTGTACCAAAGAATATCAAATGCTGACCCAAACTCGGCCCTTTTTTGGGGCTTGGTGATTAGATTCCGACCCAAAATCCTATTTGATTCAAACCCT
>ONZK01005266.1:6622-21069 GCA_900322385.1 Pharnaceum exiguum
GGTGACACCCACTGTTATATTGGAGGTCATATCCGTTCAACAATGTGATCAATTTTGCAAAAACTCGATAGCTGGTCAACGGCCAGGACGACCATCACAAACAGAAGGAAGGGAACGTAAAGTTGAATGGAGAAGTTTGAAGAACTATGGTAAACTGTAAATATGCTAGGAATGTGCAATTACAAAAGCCTACCTGAACTTCTATGGTAAAGTCTCCAGTTATAACCTGGCGCAACTCTTCACTAGGGAAATCCTTCGGAATCCTGTGCAGAAAGAGCTTGCCCTTAACCACGTTGGGCATCTGCTAGTAAAAAGAAGGTTAGAGAAAATATAAAAGTTTCACAATCTATCTCCAGACAAAATTAAACTCACTTCAGGAGTCACTTCGGGAGTCACTACATCCTGAACGGGGGGAAGAACATCATCTCCATTCTTGAGTTTTGCAAGCACCAGTTTCATAGCAGCACATGCATCATCAACGCAGTTATGTGGAGCCCCCTTTTTACGAACCTCATAGCCCAACACAGACTGTCCAGGCAAATTTTGAAATGAAAAATCACATTACCAGACATAAATGGCCACAGAGAGATTGTCACAGATAAGTGAGCAAACCTACAAAGGCCATATATGAAAGACTAGAGACTTGAAATGTAAAGAGAATGCAGCAACCATACCTTGCATAGATCATTCAAGGAAGGTCTTTTTGTAGGTGCTGCTCCATACTTGAAGATATAAGAGGTATCAATAACTCTAGCATGATCTATCTTTAAAGCTGAGGAGATGAAAGGGATGTGTGAATGAAAGTTCCAAGCAACAAAGACACATAAATAATAATAAAAAAAGCACTAGTGAATGATGTCACTAGGCTTGTGCAATAACCTTTCAAATCGTTACTCAGACTGTGGCCAACCAATATGGCTCCGCTCTGCAATAGTTTCTTCAACTTCTTCTGCAACAATTCAAAACAAAAGAAGGTAAATACAACAATGTAAAGTACACACCAACCAGCAATGACATAAACATAATCCTGAGTACAAACACTGGAAGGATTTCCTACCTGTACGTCTACAAGGGAGGAAGTAACTCCCTCTAAATCTTCTGCAGAAACACCAGTAATTTCTGTCCTATAATCTGTAATTGCTTTGTCAGGTTTGACAAATTCGTGGAGTTTAACCTGTAAAAAATACGACATTATCAGAATACAAGACAAAGACCAAGCACCAATTACAACTTTCAAAATGCTAGAAATGAAGACCATCACATTCGTACCTTACAATTATGATCCACAACGCATATTTTAACCAAGGCATCGGTTCCATCCTCACAAAGCACCATCTCGCAATCCACAGCCAACAATTTATTCGATGTCACCAGCTTGGATGCCTTACCAAGTTTCGTAACAATCCAATCCTATATAAATCAACCTCATTCAGTTAACAAACGTTTTCCATTACGAACATCATGCAAGGGTAACGGTAGACATTTCGGAAAACAAACCTCTTCATACGACGGAAGCAAGTAGTCGATAGCGTATGCCTGGTGTTCAAGGGTCAACCGTACCAACCTCTGCACTGCCCGCAAAACAAAGAAAAGACGGACACTCTGATTATATATATAAATAAACTAGACATTTAATTCATTCTCGAAATTTAAGTTCAGTTCAGTTCAATTCAGTTGAGTCGGGAATAAGTAAACAATCAAAGGGAAAGGGCACCTGTTCAGGAGATTCGTTATCTTGAGAAGTAACAACTTTCTTGGCCATCTCTCGAGTAACATTCATCTTCATCACTTTAGCAAAGAACTGCAGGCAACAATAGTTATAAAAAAAGAATGTATACAAATTAGAGGTAAAGGAGGGAGAGACGATAAGTTAGTTACTCTGAAATCAGCTTCCTCTTTGAAAGTATGAAGAAAAGCGAGAATATCTTCGGTGGTCCTCTTAGAAGGGTCGCTCTTGCTAGCTCCAACCTCTTTATCATGAATTTTAAGAAACTCTTTCCAGTCTCCTTTCTCACCCTTCATCCCTCTCTTTTGTGTCAACTTTACTAGTTGGTCTAGTTCCTGCACACACACAAAAAAAAACCCCTTACAAATTAAGCACACAAGGACAGACAGGATAATATTATTATTATTATTAGGAAGAAAAGGGCTTTGCTTACGCCTTTCTTAGCCTTGGTGAGCTTCTCTTCCAACTTCTCGTCCATTGTAATTTTGTTTTTGGGAGAGAAGGGAAGGGATTACGGGAGGGGGAGATGAGAAAAGAAAAGAAAAAGGGGGTAATGAGTAATGAATGACGGCTGCGCGCTTGTTTTTGTTTTAAGGTTTAAGACGAACGGCGCGGGCAAAGAAAGGGGTTTTAGCTAGCGGCGATGGTTAGTTGGTTACCTAAAGGGGTTTTGCCCTTGGGCCTTTGGTTTTGCCTACTAAAGAAAAAAGGGCGACATGGAGAGTTTTTTTTTTTTTTTTGAATATTACTCCATTTTATTCTTCAAGCTTTCCCATTTTCTCTTCTGTTTTTTCTTTTTCGTAAATCCTTCTTTGATATATAGTTCAGTTAAATTTTCCCTTGAAAAAAAGTTTTAAGGTCAATTTTAATTTTTCACTAAAGTTCATTTCAGTCAAGTGTTGCGTTATACATTTATTTCAATTTATTTTTCTCTAGTTAAAGTTTAATTCAGATATTTGCTCAAGTGATAAAGGTGTAAAGAACACATCTTTATTACTTAAGAGCTTGTTTGGTTAGCCAATAAGTTCATTGGAAGTGTAAGTTGATGGGAAGTGAAAATCATTCTTTTATTTGGTTAACAATACCACATGGGAAGTTACTTCCCATGAAAAATTACTTCCCACAAAAGTGTAGCAAGTAACTTACCGACCCCACCCTAGGTGAATTGAAGTTCCTCCCTTAATTCACATGATTTGCTAAATCCCAAGTACAACCAAACAAATTAAGTCAAATCCTAAGAAGTTCAAGTTCATGTGCAAAACTAATTCATATGGGAATTAAATTCCCATGGTTAACCATACAATCCCTAAGTTTGAGCCTTGAGGGCTCTAATTTTTAAATAATTTTCCGATTTTAAATCAAAATTTAAGATGGTTTTTGCTTCTAATGATATAGGAACTTATGAGTTTAGTCAAATAGAGTGAAAACAGATCTGAAACTCAAGGGGGTAGGATCTGAAAATCAAAATTTAAGATGGCTGTAAGCTTTGCAATGATAAAGCGTAGATATGAAGTACTCGCCTAATTCTGTTCCAATGTTATGGCCTTGTGGCGTGGCTGATGGGCTAAAATTACCTACCAATGATATGAATCATGATAGCTAGCAAGTTAACAACCATTGATAGGAGCACGCGGGAACATAGGCACAGTACACAAGCTCCTCCAAAGTTACATGCGTGTCCGCCTCGTACAGTCATACTCATGGAGTCATGGGTAGAAAGTAGAAACATCGCTCCTGACTTCATCAGTTTAATCATGGTATCACTGGAATTCTGGGAACCTATCAATTTCCCATAAGTAAATGCAGATAAGCACACAAATTTAGTGTTGTTGAGCTCTAATTCCACCACAATACATAGAACAATAACATAGTTAAAATTACAATTCCAAGAGCGAGAACAGTGCACACAATTTCCAGGATTTGCACTAGTAAGGCTCCACTGCTCCAAGCCTCCTAATTGCTGTAGCAACACACTGTCAAGTGTCAACTGCAGCCTTGTGCCTAACAGAATGT
Organism: Pharnaceum exiguum; assembly: GCA_900322385.1. Lineage (NCBI taxonomy): Eukaryota > Viridiplantae > Streptophyta > Magnoliopsida > Caryophyllales > Molluginaceae > Pharnaceum > Pharnaceum exiguum. The sequence continues at coordinate 10,362 of ONZK01005266.1, forward strand.
CATGCCTGCAAGTGCAGTTCTCGCGGTATTATTCTCATTTTTTTTTAATTATTGAAGGCTATATTATCATCTATCATCATCAAGGCATCCGAAAAATGCAGTCAAAGTCTCTAAGATTTTGTATTAACAGTATAAAATTTGTCGTAGAAACTAGGAATTGTTCCACCCGGCACCCGCCAGATGATACTAAGTCAAGTTATCATGCCACACATGACACATGATAGCATTTCACGATTTGACAGCTAAAACTTAAAACTAGCAATCAAAGTAGACTGCTTACCAAGTCAACATTGACCAAAACCTAAGATATCAAGCACACAGAAGTTTCGTCAGATTTTTTCCAATTGGAATAACCACAAAATGACCAGCAGTAGAAAATCACAGTAAGAACTAAGGAAGAAAAAATCAAAAAACAGGACAAGCACTCCAGGCCATCTGGAGCTTAGATACAAATAAGAGGACTTGTATGCAGAAGAGTAATGACTATCAATCACTCACCAAACAACAAAAGAGTTGAACTGTAAACGCTCAAGTCATGTATGATATGTGAGTTCACCTTGTATTTTAAGCACCTATCAGCATTGATTACGATTTAGAAAGAGAGTCATAATCACCAACCAATTGACATGGGCAACTTACATATGCAACTTAAAGTTCATAGATCACAGGAGGTCTTAAATCAAATCAATAAGTTAGTTCAACCACCATCCCTCGTTTCTGATATCTAATTAAACATTGCATTGCCCTCCCCTAGTATTCTCCTCCACTGCTACCTGTCACTGAGCTAACACTTGCCTATACCAAGCATAATTCCAAAATGACAAGTTCAAGAAACACTCAAGTGCATAGTCCAACAATAACTGCCAATTTATAGACGCTCAGAAAACATCAGCAGCAGGGATTTTCTCGGCATTACACAGTAACATGTAAGAGACGACCCCGAAACAAAGAGTGACAGCCTTTAATCTCAATATCAGTGGCATTGCAATGAAGCAAGCAAAAGGAAAAAGACAGTGTGCTATCTAAGTACACCTCACTTACAAATCAAGAAATGCATACAGTAAAATTTTGTCTCCGAACCTAGTCAGTTTTCAGGACCTAAACATCAAAAACACTCATGTAAGAGACATTTACAAGTAACAAAGACGGGCAATATGCAATTTCAAATAAGCAATGCAAGTATGATTGAGGTCACACAGAAAAGGAACAACCAATGCAGCAAAAAGAGGAAGCATGTTCCTGCGCATTCAAATGAATGATGCTAACACAATCAGCATCTGGTAGACTAATACAAATGACATACAATCCTCCAATATTAGAAAAAAATGAAGCAAAAATGCTAGTGAAATTGATGTTTGATACAACAAAACTACTAGGGCAGCGCCCAAAGCAAAACAAACAGCTGAACAATTGCTGCGACATTGAATGATAATGAAATGGCACCTTTGCACCCAAACTAGAAAATAACAATGCAAACTCAATACAAGGGAGCTCAGCAAATACAGAAGAAAATAGAGCAGCAAATGAATTACACCTTTATTCCGGTCAATTGGTGCTCCAATCGTTCATTCATTGATCACCATTGGAATTACTGCCATTAGAAGACCATCTTCTCCTAAAAGAACTAACTGCTACTTTCACACCAAACAACCGGCTCAACCTGGCACTGAATGCCGATGATTGACCGCTACTTGACCTCCATAGAGAAGGCTCCGCAGCAGGGACTTCAGCCTCAACTGCTGCAATCTCCGCAGCTTCATCCTGAGCTCCACCAGCTTCACTAGCACTCGCATCAGCAGGCTCAACCTCATCGGCATCCAAATTCACAACCAACGCCTCCCTCCTCTCCCTCAACCACTCCACAACTTCCCTCGTCACCTCCCTACACTTCTTCACCTTAATCTTAACCAAATTAGGACACCCACACGCCAACGCCTCCAACCCAACATCCGAAATAGGACAACTCTTAATACAAAACTTCTTCAACGCCAAACACTTGGCAATACACAACATCTCCTCATCCTTAATCGTCTCACTACTACAAAGTGCCAACCTCTCCAACCCCTTACAATTCGACGCAATCACCTCCAAACTCACCCTGGTCGGATTAACCCCAATCAAAACCAACTCCTGCAAATTCGGACAATTCCCTCCTAACACACTCAACCCCTCATCTCCAATCCTATTCGTCCTCCACCCATCAATATGCACCTTCCTCAACAACTTACACCTCTCAGCCAAAGCCGCAACTCCCATGTTCGTACAATCGGGCGCTTTCACCAAATGCAGAACCTCCAAAGTAGCACAGCTAGCTATCGCCGTCAATCCAAAATCCGTCACATGAATCCTCTCAAGATGTATTTCCGTCAACCCGGTATTCGAACTCGACATCATTTCCAACACCCTATCCCACTCTCCTAAACACCTTATCAACTTCAAAGTCCTTAAATTCTTACAACCCGCAATCAACGGACCGAATATCTGCCCATTGTACAACTCCTTTAAACATATACTCTTCAAACTCTTCCTTGCCTCGCCGGCCACTATTACCTCGTCCCCACCGGTAATCATATTACTATCAATAGCATTTCCATTCTCATCAATATTACTATTTATAGTATTATTATTGTTGGTGCTGTTAATGCCCTTAAGGCGCTTAATAGAAATCTCTTCAAGCAAACAACAATATTGAAAAATAGCATTTAAACCCTTAGCACCAAAAACGCAAGACCCACAAGACAACTTTCTCAAAGTCTTACAATTCCTAGCGAAAGCGGAAATACCCAGATCGGAAATCTCCCTACACCCACGCAGCTTAAGGCGCGTGAGGTTGTTACACCGTAGGGAAATCAAAACAAGCGCGTCATCGCCAACACTGATAGATCTACGCTCACAACGGAGGGCGAGTTTGGTCACCGAGTCGAACCGGTCGAGTAAGGCTGGTAAAATGGGGAAGATCTCAGCTTGGGCTTTTAGGGACAGACGTTGACGGCTTTGCCCTTCGACTGATAGCCACCTTTTGCAGACTAGTGAGGACCGACTTCTGTCGGCGGGGGAGAGAGAGTGGAATATGAGGGCTAGGCACTCGTCTGGGATCTCGTACGTGTTGTCTCGCACGTGCGGGTTGAGGGGGGGAAATGAGGTGTGGGGAGGGGTGTTTTCGTCTTTTGCGGGGTTCGGTTTGGTGGGAGGAGGTTGGGGTTTGGGTGAGGAGGAGAAGCATGAGGTGAAGCGGGAGCTGGGGCGGCGCGTGAGAGTAGGGGTGGATTGTGATTGGCCCATGAAGGGCGGTGGGGGATGTGCACGCGCCGTTGTGGAGAGAGTGGGGGAGAAGGGGGGAAATGAATGAATGAATGAATGAGGTGAGAGAGTGGGATAGATATGATGGATGGTTAATAAGAGAAATGATTAATTAAAGAAAAAGGAAAGGAGCCGTTGAAAGTTGAAACTGATGACTAACAATAATGGTAATCATGTTTGTTCCTGTGGAGATAGATGAATAGGGTGTGTTTGGGTGAGAGGGAGATTAGTTTGGAAGAAAGTGAGAGGGAGAACTGGAGAAGGACTTTTCTTTCCTTTTCTTTTATTTTGTTAATGTAAACAGGGAGGATTTTGTGGGATTTTTTTCGAGGGATGATAATGACCGTTGATAAAATAATGGATTAAATTAAGTTGAGATCATAATTAATTTCCATTATTATTGGCCCAGATGTCTGTCAGAGTAAGAGGGTGGTGTCCCAGGTCGAGGGGGGAAAGGGCGTAAATGGGGATTCCACGGTTTGTTTGGAGATAAAATAAAAGAGAAATGAAATGGAAAAAGGTAAAGGGGAAAGGAAAAGAAGGGGTATTGTGTTGTGTTGGGAAGTTTGATTTGGGGTGGACTGGTCTGGTCTGTGAAAGGGGGCGAAGGAACGTGGACCAAACAAGGGCCAGGCCAGACTGACCAAGCGTGTCCATAGACTATAATTGGGTATGGCGTTTTTGTTTTTTGAACGCTCCTTTTAGTTTTTGGACCATCATTATCACTACCGAGTGTTTTGTTAGCTGTTTGAATTTTGAGTTCGCTAATGCTTCCCACCACCAAAATGGTGAGTATTTCAGCGCGGCTGCTATATGAATTTCTAACTTTTATTTCCTGAATGGCCGTGGTTTACAGGCTACTACTACGACTCTATGATTACTTGTTTTTTCTACACAAAGCTAGCAATAAGCATCTCAACTATTTGTCTTTTTTAAAAGTGAAAACAACAATATGGTGTAGTTTTATGTTAATGTTTGTATTTAATGGGGCATGAGATGTGCCTAAAATAAGAGAGGTTCCATTGTTCCAACATAAAGGGGGTGTTTGGCAAGGAGTTGAATTTGGTAGCTGCTAGCTGATTTTAGGTAGCTGATTTTGACCAACTTATTTTGGTAGCTGGTTTGACCAACTTATTTTGGTAGCTGATTTATAAGAAGTGTTTGGTAAAATAAGATGGGTAAAAGTAGTTGGTTTCACATTAAATGACCAAAATACCCTATTTACTTTAATATTAAAATAAGTTTGTTGTTATTATAGAATTGTCATAACATATTGATATGAAAATAAGCTGGGCAAATAAGTTGGGGGGTGCCAGCTTCTTTTTGGGCAGCTTATTTTGCAAATTAACCTGACAAATAAGCTTCTCACCAAACATGTCTAGGAGCTTATTTAACTGGTAAAACAAGCTGCATCCAAATAAGTTGGCAAATAAGCTTACAACCAAACACCCCCAAAATTAATTGGAATAGCTAAATGTTCAAAAAAAAAAGAAGCTATAAGCATCTCAACTATTTGTCATTTTATCAAACAACATTGTGGGAGAGAACTAGGCCCTTTTTGGTAACTAGCTTTTAGTAGCTTTTGGTAACCGATAACTTTTCAGTAGGTCAAAACACTACCCTAAGTGTTCAGTGATGGAGTGTTTGGCAGTAGTGGTTAGCTTTTGAGGTAGTGTTTCGGAAACCTACATAGGGTATCTTTTGGGAGTAGCTAGTAACTTTTGAGATAATTTTACACTTATTTATACAGTTATCAGCTACCTAAACCACTACTGTTTACTGAATAATTTTTTATTCTACAACTAACAACCACAACTACACAACAGTTAAGGCCAATTACAACAACAAACAGCTACCCAAAACATGACGTTTACCTTGACAACTAATTTTGCCGAACAGACCCTAGTTCGTTCAGGCATGTATAGTAGAACATATTAATGTAAATTTGTTGAACCGATCTCCGGACGCTACCACAAACTGCAGCCGGTAGGTGATCAAAATGCATCAAATTTGGACTCTCCAGTATCCACGATTGTACTCAATTACTAATTAAAACTCTATCGATATTGAACTCTTCCAAATTACTTATTTTAAACCACTTTTTCTGATTTATAAACTAAAAATTGGAAATTCAAAAGGATCCCAATTCCCAAACATCACCTAAAATTTGGAAAACGGAAAACTTGCAACCTACCCGAACATGCCCTTAGTTTCTAACTATTCTTGCTCGTCGGTGTCTGATATTGGGTGAGTTTGGGGTTGCTGTCAAGTGTTGTGCTGTAGGAAGTGCTGTAGCTGTGAGGTGCTGCAGCTGTGGCTGAAAGTGCTTTCATCTACAGCTGTAGTATAGGTGAGGTGAAAAAACAGCTTTCAAATCTTATTTTTGGAAAGTGCTTTCACTCAAAGCACTTTTGAAAAAATTACCAAACACCTCCAAAAATAAAAAGTGTTGCCGAAAGCACTTTGAAAGCACTTCTACCTCAACCCCAAACGCACCCACTGTTCAACTGAGAAAATATCAATCAACTGTATTGGGGAACTCATATATAAATTGTTGTGAACTACCTGTAAGTGGCTGTAAGCCTGTAACATACGATAAGACACGAAGAAAATGCCGAGCTTCCGCTTAAAACGTAGGAGGTCAACCCTTAGTGACGGATTGCTAAAAGGGTTTGGACCAATTTAGATGGCTTCATCTGAAGTCTTCCACGGAATACTTTTTTGATCATATGAGAGTTACGCTGACTACTGTCTTGTAATCTGTTGTCTAGCATACGTCTGATAGCTGCAGGTCTAAAAGACTAATAAAACAACTCACGGCATAAACGCACCTTTTCTGTTTGGAGGGAAGTGATGAAGGGAACGGAATACGTCAACCAAGTAAACAAAATTTTATGTTGATGAACCCAAGTTTTGTTGTCCAATTATATATACCATCTTTTATTCTTCAATTTCATTTTGAGCCTTACTATTTATCATCAATTTACACTATAAAACTACTAACTGATACCAAATAACTCAGACGTGCTAACTGCTATCTAGCCAAACCTACTAATTGTTAACTACTAACTGCTTATACTTTATCCCAAACAAAACCTAAGTCATATCTTGCTCTAAATAAAAGTAAGTCACATTAATAAGTCGAACTTACTGATCACTAATAACTAGCAACTCACCATTAACTACTCCGTATATTCTATCTCTCAAACTAGGCCTAATTTCCCTCGATTAGGCAAGCAAGCTTCGTAAAGAGCCGTAAAACAAGAACATATACGAGTACACCAGTATACCACGCATAAAGATATGGGATACAGCAGGTTCAATGGAGGTGGGAATCCGATGATTATAAACTAAAGTACTTGCAAACAATAGAAACGACAACTCGCTACTTGATGTCATATTTATTATGGGTGTTAGTTATCTAATTTGGTCTCTCTCTAGTCTCTATATAGGTTCTTTACGTACAATGACCGGCTCCTTTGAAGACAAATATTTTCAAAAAACAAATGATTTTCTCTACATGCAGGAAGTCTGGGAAATGAAGGACCCCAAAACCCACACAAGTATCACAATTAGTATATCCATGTCAAACATGGACCTCCGGACCTAGGACTAGGAATAACACATCGCGCATTTCTTTAATTAGTTGCTCAAATTAGTGATATTGCCCACTACCGAATGTACGAAATCTTACCCCTTCTTTCTCTTTTTCTCATGGGTTTGTAGTTAATCAACAAGTATGATAAAAAATAAATATAATTTACTAGCATATATGTCAGTTTGTCTAGTACGAGCACTTCATACATTTATAGTGGTCCTTGTACATAAATGATAAAACTGAAATGCTATTTGGTAATTGAAATGATCAATTGTTGTATTGTGCTAACCAATTTTATAAATGATGTGTATTACAATATGGTAGATGCACATTTTAGTAGTTAGGGAGGATAAAAGGTAATTTTCGTATATGACTTAACTATATGTGCTGATACCAATTCAAAACAAACGTTATGCGTACTTTTCAGTTGCACTTTGAAAAAGTTTGATTTACTCATACTTTCAGCTTATTCATTTCTTATACCGTGGAGGTGATGACCCTTTTTTTCTTCTTAACATTTTTTCCCTTTTGCTGGCACCCTGGCAGCAACTAATTAAGTACTACTTAATTAATGAATTGATTGTAATTGATCATTGCAGAATTCCCTGACAAAACTCTTGAATCTATTTTAGATCAGGAAGTTAGATCAAGGAAAGACAGATGTAGGATATGTTCCTCGTATCTGTTCTACTCTGAGTCCTTGCCACACTTTAAAGACCATGAGAGGATGTGCATGGAACTTTCGTGCGCTTATTAAATGTCCTCTTGACTTGCACATAGTCGTACTTCAAAGTTCAAAGATTGGGAAGTAATGCATTGGGTCGATGAATCACATATCTTGTGGTGACAATTGGCTGTGTATGCAAAACATTTAGGGCCTGATGTAAATTATCAAGGCAAGAAGTAGATAGATGTAAATAATTGGAAGTTCTATTTCCAACCATAGGGACATCATTTTTTTCACTCTTATTCTTCACAATTACAAGAAGAACAACAATCGAGTGTAAATCCTCATTCAATGAGGGTGTTCGTGGGTAAGGATGATCACAATTGATAAACGAAATTTGTAGGAGCTGGTAATAGTAAAATTAAGTTTGATAATGACCAAATACAATTTTTTGTTACTAGTTAGTGCAGTGACCGCCACATTTGATCTACTCCTACTTTCACACAATGATAATAAGTTCAGTAAAAGAAGAGAAACAAAAGGTGCGCAGGATATAAATTATGAGCATTGGGAGAACTTTTGTCCTTCATCATCAATCTTTGTTCTGATACTCTTATCACTATCACAGCATACTTTGCACATGAAGACATTTATCAATGGAAGGATTGCAATCTTATCATTGCCAGCCAATGACAAACAACCAACCCCTCTTGGGGAACACCCCACTAAAATTACTAAGATACACTAAAAATTAAAACGGAAATACAAAATACAAACTAGGGAGAGCAAAGGTGAGAAGGAACAAAAAGCAGTGAAGAGAGAGCCAAAAATAGAGGAAGAGGACAACCTTGATAGCTCTCTCAGATAAAACACTCTCTCAACTTAACTCTTCTTGGCCCCTCACTGTTAACACTGCAGGGAGAGGGTAACTTAATTTATATGGAGATATGACAACAAGCTAAGCTCATAATATAAGCATAAAGTGCAAATGTTCCAACTCTCATCAGCTCACACCAAAATGGCCTTAGCACAAACACAACCACCCAAAAAACAAAGCTCTCTCCCACTTCTTGACCTTCTATACTGTGAGGAAAAATGCTGGGAAGATGAATACTATTACGAAGAAGAAAAAGATGATCATGCAGGGATATCAAACATATCACCAGAATTTGATATCTTTCCATCTGAAGATCATGATGAAGAGGTTCAGCTGGTTAATCTATTATCTAAGGAAGAAAAGAGTTGCTTTTGTGAGGGTGATGATTTAGATGCTAGCATGTCATTATTCATGGCAGCTAGAAGAGAGACTTTAGAGTGGATGATTAAAGTAAAACACCACCATAATTTCTCTGTAGTTACTCTGGTTCTGTGTGTTAGTTACTTTGATAGGTTCATGATGAGCTATGGGTTTCAAAAAGATAGGCCTTGGATGACTCATCTTGTTGCTGTTGCTTGTCTTTCTTTGGCTTCCAAGATGGAGGAGACTCATGTCCCTCTTTTGTTAGATTTTCAAGTAAGCTTTTTTATTTTCCTCCTCAACTTTCCTAGCAACTTTGGTTCTTGTCTTAAGGTTTGCTAATTACTATTGTGTAGGTGGAGAGTAAATACATATTTGAGGCAAAGACAATTCAGAGGATGGAGCTCCTGGTGATGTCCACGCTTAAATGGAAAATGAATGCAGTGACCCCGCTTTCCTACTTTGGATATTTGATGAAAGGCCTCAAGTTTAAGAGCAGCCTACATTGGGATATATTTTGCAGTTGTGAATGCCTAGTTCTCTCTGCAATTGTTGGTAAGCAATTAAGCATTGTCTTTGATAAATTCTCTGGAACTAGAAAAACCTATTCCCTCCGTTTCAGTTGTCCACTAATCACTAAAAAGGAAAGATCAATGCATTATACTACTTAAGCTATATGTGGAAAATCAGGATGACCACCCCTGGAAAATTAATAATGCTCTCAAATATTTGTCTGCAGATCCAAGGTTTTTGTGTTACGTCCCTTCTGTTATAGCAGCTGCCACAATGTTGCAAATATTGAAAGAACTTGAGCTTTACAGTCCAATGGATCATCACAAATATGTCTTGGATATTTTGAAACTCAACAAGGTTTGCATTGCTCTCATAGTCTCATGATTAAGTTTGTATATAGTATATTGTTATATATTGTCGATTTAATGTCCAAGGCTTATACGTGATTAAAATGTGACAGGACAAAGTAGAAGAATGCCAAAAATTCATCCGAGAATTCTCAAGCAATGACAGACCAAACAAGAGGAAATATCCCACTTCAGCAAACAGCCCAAGAAGTGTTCTTGATGCAGTGACTAGTGAGAGCTCTAAGGACTCATCAGTCTCTTCATTGTTGCCATCACCTGAATCTTTACCTAAGAAAAGCAGGACACTAGGGCCCCACTCCTCGGGGTGATTTTGTATACATGCCCATTGTCGAGCACCCAAGAATCCTTCAATTATAACGTTGTCTGTTGTCCACAACGTCTAGTTTCCTAGCAAACTAAAGAGCTTCCTAATAGGTTAAACAAGTCCTAGACATGAAAAATATATAGGTTGCGTAAGAAAACTAGAGCGTGAAAGCAACAATCTTTTCAAGCTTATGCACAATTTTGCAATTTGTAATATAATGTTGATCGACTAGAAAGTACTGTAACAAGTTGGAAGTAGACAGTGCCACAAGTTAACAATACGGAAGCAAGGTTGCATTCTTAGAAAAATTATGTGTGTACAACAAACATAGCACTTCAGACACTCTCTATAACGGGCACTCTATTTTACAAAGTGGTGTACAATTAGACTGGGTACAGTTGCACAAAATGTACTAACAACGCGTGAAAGGCTAAAAGCCACCTTGAAAAGATCAGCTCAACATCAAAGGATCCACTCTTTCATCGCCATCAATTAATTACCTCACGCCTGAAATGGTAATAGCAGAATTCAAGCAAAATGAGCATGGCAACAGAATTAGATTATACAATGAAAGGAAGTTGAGGGCTCGTAGCATTCTACACCCCAAGGTTTGTGGGTTGTAGCAAGTTACACCCTCAAAGTTTATTTGTAACGATATGCACCCTAATTTTTGTATTTGTTGCAAACTATACCCTTTTGTTAAACTAACCCAAACGCATCT